>JBBIGC010141742.1:3917-20438 GCA_037576955.1 Lepidarchus adonis | reverse complement strand
CTGGGTATCTCTGCTGAAGCTGCTGCCCCCGCGACCCGACCTTGGATAAGCGGAAGAAAATGGATGGATGGATGGATGGTCTCAGGTGTGCTAAATTTGGTGTTATCTCTCTCACACTCTCTCATACTGGTCATTGGAAGTTCAACAAGGCAGCTCATGGCAAAGAACTCTCTGAGGATCTGAAATGAAGAACTGTTGCTCTACATAAAGACGCCAGAGTCTATAAGAAGATCTCCAACACAGGACAAGTTCCAATCAGAACAGGCCTCACTGTGGTTGATTAAGAAGCTGAATGCACGTGCTCAGTGTCATATCCAGATGTTGTCTTTTGAAAATAGACATATGAGAACTGCCAGCGTTGCTGCAGAGGTTGAAGTGGTAATAATAATAAAACATTTTATTTGTGGGCGCCTTTCTAAAACCCAAGATCACCGTACAGAGCATAGACAATAAAAAAACAGTATTAAAAATAATTTAATAATTAAATCACATAAATACTGAAGTGAGTAGGCCTGTCTGAAAGATGGGTTTTGAGATTGCTCTTGAATAGGGGGAGGGAGTCTAAGTTCCTAACTGAGGGTGGAAGTGAATTCCATAGTCAGGGAACAGAGCGAATAAAAGCACTGTGTCCCATAGTAACAAGGCGAGCAGGGGGCATGATAAAATGAGTGGCAGACGAAGATCTAAGAGAGCGGGACGGAGTCTATTAATATTACGCAAGTGAAAATATGCAGACCGGGTGATATGATTAATGTGTGAATGAAATGAAAGAGTATTGTGGAGGATGATGCCCAGACTCGTAACTTGAGTGGAGGGGTGGACAGAAGAATTATCAATATTGATAGAGGAACTGGGGGACTTGGTTAATGTGGAAGGTGTACCGACGAGTAGAACTTCTGTTTTGTTGTTATTAAGTTTGAGAAAGTTGGAGGAGAACTATGATTTAATCTCCATAAGACAGTCTGAAAGAGAAATGGGTGGAAGAGAGGAGCTGGGTTAGCTGGGTGTCATCTGCATAACAGTGAAAGTTTATATTGTATTTACGGAATATACAGCCAAGGTAAATAATGTAATGTAAATAATGAATAGCAGGGGCCCCAAAACTGAGCCCTGGGGCACACTAGCTGAAACAGGAAATGAATGCAAGGAATAGGAATTAAGTTGGATAAACTGAGTGCGACCTGACAGATATGAGGTGAACCAAGTGAGAGGAATTTGACTGATACCGATTGATGCTAATCTATACAAAAGAGTGTTGTGTGAGATGGTGTCAAAGGCTGCACTCAGATCCAGGAGGATAAGAATCGTGAGCAGACCAGAATCAGCTGCCATCAGGAGGTCATTGGTAATTTGTTTCAGTACTATGGTGGTGACAAAAGCCAGACTGGAATTGTTCATACAGATGATGAGTAGAGAGATAAGTATGAAGCTGGGAGGTAACAACTTTTTCACGAATTCTGGAGATAAATGGGAGATTTGATATAGGGCGAAGGTTATTAAGATTGGAATAATCGGTGCCAGGTTTTTTAAGAATAGGAATAACAGTTTTGCAGTGATTTGAATGATGAGGGGACAATCCCAGTGCTAAAAGAAGAATGAAAAATAGCAGTAATGAGAGGAGCCAATAAGGGGAAATAGGCTTTAACTAGTGAAGTAGGAAGAGGTGTCAAGTGAGCAGGTGGAAAGTTTAGATTCTTGAATGATTATAGATACATCAGTTATTGAGGGCAGAGTGAAATTTGAGAGTGACTGAGAGGATAACAAAGAGGAGAACAGGGAATCAGATTCAGGGAGCAAAGCCCCTTCAGAGTTTACTTTAGATGTAAAAAGGGACGTAAGGGAGTTACAGAAATCAGCAGAATACATATGGGAGGGAAATGAGTCAGGGGCCCTTGTAATATAAATAAACAGGGAGAAGAGAGACCTGGAATTGGATTCATTAAGGGGCAGTGGTGGCCTAGTGTTTAGGACTTTGCCCCTGGGATCAGAAAGTCGCAGGTTCAAGTCCCAGCCCAAGCACCACTGAGGGAACTCTTGAGCAAGGTACCGTCCCCACTTCACTGCTTCCCCCTGGGTGCTGTTGATAGCTTCCCGCTGCTCCATGTGTGCACGTGTGATGGGTTAAATGCAGAGCACAAATTTTGTTGTGGTGCACTGTGTGTTCACAATGACAGAAAAAATCATTTTCATTAGAACAGATTATACTAGAGTAATATAGAGGCAATGCAGTCCTTATAAAACAGAATATGGTTACAATACAATTCCCTATGAATTGTAAGGCCAGTTTTCTTAGCAAGGGGTTCCAGTTAGCGTCCTTGAGCTTTGAGATGCCGCTAGGTGGGGGTAAACCAATGTGCTTAGCGGGAAAATGTAACTGTATGGTGCTTAAGTGGGGCAAATGTATTAAGAAGGTTATGAAGGTTGGTATTATAATAAGAAACCAGTTCATCAGGGGTAGAAAGAATATGGATACCTGGGAGGTCATTAATAGCTGATGAAAACAAATCAGAATTAATATTAAAAAAATTTCTAAATGTGATGTCACGAGGAGTAGAAGTTAAATTTATATTGAAAGAAATGAACAGATGATCAGAGAGGGGAAACAAGTCAGCTTTGCAGTCAGAGGGAACAACCCCAGAACAGCAGACCAGGTCCAGGGTATGGCCTTTGCAGTGCGTGGGGAATAAAATATGTTGTTGAAGTCCAAAACTGTCAAGACAGTAAAATCTCTGGAGAGAGAGTTAATAACCTTTTCCATATGAATATTGAAATCACCAAGGGTTATTATATTCGGAGACAGTACTAAAAGATGAGCTAGAAGAGCAGTAAAGTCAGTTAGAAAATCCTTATTTGGCTTAGGTGGTCGGTAAACAGTACATATGATGGTAGGAGTCGGTCCAGGGAGCTGTGATGCAGTGAATTCAAAGGAGTGAAAGAGTGGGGCGGAGACGGGGGCGACTTTCCACTGTCTGTGGTGAATCATCGCGAGACCTCAGCCTTTCTTCCCCGAGTCGCACGCTTTACAAACATAAACAAACTCCGGTGGAGTGGAATCTTTGAGAGAAATAAAGTCATTAGACTGTTGCCACGTTTCAGTTATATACAGAAAGTCCAGCTTACGGTCAGAGAGGAGATCCTGGATGAGATGCCTCTTGCCATTGAGAGAGCGGATGTTTAACAGACTGAAGTTGATGGTGGAATTATCCTGTTTCACAGCAGGACTAGCCGACCTAGCTAGGCGGGCTAACACGTTGTGGCAAACACCCCGGTCGGCTGAATTTTATCGAGTTAGTGTCATCATGGTTGAAGTTCTGCCAGGACCCTCAATAGACATATTTGTGGTGGGGCTTGATAGCTTTTAGATTTGATAGATTTTATTGAGCTTTTATCTGTATCCGTCACTGCTGTACATTTTCACATGGACCAATCATTATAAACTTTTGTCTGGACTAATCACTGTACACTTTCATATGGACCAGTCACTTTACATGTTTGTCTGGATCAATCATTGTAAACTTTTGCCCGGACAAATCTCTGTAAACATTTGTCTGGACCAGTCATGTATACTTTTTTCTAGACTAAGCCTGTACATGTTTATGGACCAATAACTGTAAAATGTCTTCTGGACCAATTAATGTAAACATTTGTCTGGACCAATCATTGTACATGTTCTTCTAGACCAATCACTCTACACTTTCACCTGGACCAACCATTGCACATGCTTTTTGGACCAATCACAAAAATGTTCTTCTGAACCAGTCACTGTAAACTTTTTTTCTGAACCAATCATTGTATATTTTTGTCAAAATCAATTGCTGTACACTTTCACCTGGACCAATCACTGTACACTTTCATCTGGACCAATCACTGTACATGTTCTTCTGTACCAAACACTGTACACTTTCATCTGGACCGATCACTGTACATGTTCTTCTGTACCAAACACTGTACACTTTCATCTGGACCGATCACTGTACATGTTCTTCTGTACCAAACACTGTACACTTTCATCTGGACCAAACACTGTACACTTTCACGTGGACCAATCACTGTACACTTTTACCTGGACCAATCACTGTACACTTTCATCAGGACCAATCACTGTACATGTTCTTCTGGACCAATCACTGTACAGTTTTCCCCTGGACCAATCACTGTACACTTTTACCTGGACCAATCACTGTACACTTTCACTTGGACTAATCATTGTACTTTTTTGGACAATCACAATATGTTCTTCTGAACCAATCACTGTAAACTTTTGTCTGGATCAGTCACTGTACACATTCTTTGGGACCAATCCCTAAACTTTTGTCTAGACCAAAAACGGGTTCTTCTAGTATGAGAAAGTACCAACTCTGAAGGAGCAGCTAAACTAATTCCTCAAAAAGTCATTCTAAAACCTATTCTCGGTTCTAGTGTGGAACTCCTCCACTGGTCCAACATTCGTCCAGTCTGAAAGTGCCTGTAATAGAGTGGAGTTCCTCCACTAAACTAACGATAGTATCTGCATAGCTCAGAGCTGAAAACACAGTGAAAAGGACATGCAGTTTTGTACAGCCGGACAAAACATTACAACAACAGAGCTGAAATTGTCATTACTCGTCAGTAAACACCTAGTCAATCCGACGGCCTCCCCTGTACTAAAGATAGCCTCACCCAGCGCCTTTCTTAGGCATTCACTCATCTTTTAAAAAGCCGATGCCTGACTGCCCTTACTCATTATTTCACTTTAGTTATTGACCCTGTACCATCTACCCGGCCTTGCAACCTCTGCCCCAACGACTGGCCAAAAAAATTATTCACCCCACAAGAAACAGTCGACAGAAGTGCTACAGGCCGCCCTGGCCACCATTACCTTATGGCCCTTGGCTTCAAATCCCTTTCCTCAAATAGCAGCAGGGCCTAAACATGTAATTAGGCCTAAGACTTGTTTTCTTTCTTGTTATCCCTCCACAAAACCCCTATTGATGGCCTTCAAATGCACCTCAACGTCCCCATTAGGCCGGAGAAACAAACATCGCAGGCCTGTGGCATGTTTGTGAACAGGATTCTCCTTCAGCACCAATGAATTAGTTCAATGACTTTGAGCCTTACAGCTAAAATCATAGGCTACAAACATTGGAACCGCACCTTGGCCGCTGGACAGTAGTCCGGTTAACTGTTATTAGTCTGCTGCGCTCACCTGAAGAAAAAAATGTCCCAGGAGTAATATTGCAGACCTCCATCTGTATGTTAAAGGTGAATTCCAGTGATTTTTCACAATTCCCCCATGAATTCAGTGTTTTGCAGTAAACAAAGTCACCTGGGTTTGCTGTGAAACGGCTCATTGCAGAGAAACCCGAGGACTCGGATTTCTTTACAGTGGCAGTGAATGGAACCAGACGTCACGTCAGCAACACAGATATAATCACTTTCCACCCCCAGTGAAGCTCCACGTGTCTCTGAGTGTTCCTATGGGATGGTGATGATGGTGAAATATTTCAGAACTAAATCACTTTGAGGGACTATATTTCAAAGTCCTACATGTATCCTTCAACCATGAATGGGGTTTTAGGTCGATACTCTGATAAATAATACAATGTCTGAGGCATCAGACAGTAAATTCATAATAATTCACTTCACTGCAGTTCACTTGCATAGAAGAACTTTCTGAAACTAATATTTTAGAGCACCCCTGTTCGACACCCCTGTTTTAGAGGAACTAGACCATTCCAATTATCATCACTGTGCACAGGTTGAGTAATTATTAATTTATTTATGTATGTATTTATTTATTTTGAAAAATATTTAGATAAATGTTCATACATCATATTTATAATGATATTAATATTAATAATTAATATTTAGAACAATGCTAATATTAACAATTATTAGATTGAACAAAGCTAATATTAATAATTAATATTAAGAACAATGCTGATATCAGTCATTCATACTAAGAACAATACCAATATTCATTATTAATATTTAGAATAGTTAATATTAATAATCAATATTAAGAATATTAAGAACTGGTGAATTATTTACTTTCAATAATTTTGGTACCTGGGTGGAACTTTCCTGTTAATATTACAATATTAACAAACAAGCAATAACTTTTCCATGATGTTCAGAAAACTGAATTATGTTCTTGTTGTTGAACGTAGGATTTGCTTAATATTCACACGGCAGGTGGGGTAAAACAGGACAGAACATTTTAATTCATTTTTGCAATGAAAACATGTAACGTGTGGCTCATATGCCTTGTAACAGGACGAAATGATGGGGCCCATGTGCAAGGGGGAACATAAACAGATGAACATGTTCTGTCTGCTCAGTTTAGTGAAATGGAGGAAACTGACCTGAAGGCCTTAACATGGTCTGTATAGCTACACTACACCATTGAATACACTGCTAACACAGCGGATGCAGAGACATGCAGTTCTTGCTCACAGCGAAGTTCTGACAAATCTCTTGAGAGTCGCTAGGCTAGGTTAAAAGCTTCATCGCTAAAAACAATCTAAAAATTCACAAAGTCCAGTGAAAGACGTTGTTGAGAACTTGCACACCCTCAGTTTCCACCACCTCTCCTGTAAATACTTTGTCTCCACCTTAAGGTTACCACACTGTAAAAACATCTAGCCACAGTTTGGTTCCAGCTTTAGCCAGTAAGTGGGGGGCAGCACATTTGGACAAGGCCTCTAGGTTCAGTTGGTCTACATTTGGTTTACAGAGATTTTCTGCAGAAAATTGGTCGTTTTAAAAGATATTTTCTGGATTCGTTTTTGTTGGGGCAGGGGTATGTTAATGGCCCTGTATTTATGTTCAGTGATGTGAAACCACCAAGCATCACCACCCTTCTGCATCTCCTGCACTGCTGCCTTCTTTAGAAGCAGTTAACTTGAGAAGATAGCGGCATGGTGGCTGCCATCAGCGACTTCTGGACAGGTTTGCCTGCTGTTAGATCCAAGATATTGCTGCTGATGCTAGTTTTTCAGTTGGCATTTTGGTGACTAATCAAGTTTGGGGTGGGCTAAAGTCAAACTCGTTGTCCAGTGTTGGTGGGTGAGGTCTTCTGGTGCACTTTTGGTCTAAAATGCACAATGAAGCTCAACATTAATTCATTTTTAAATTCCACCCTTAATTGATGGTGGTAGAGGTGGTAGAAACTTGGGGTGTGCAAACAGTCCACAACCTTTGGCTAAACTTTGCAAAGATTTAAAAAAAATTGCTTCCAAAACGTACCTGTTGCATCATTAAAGGTGGAATGGGAAATTCACCCCAAAAAAAGATCAGTCTAAGCTTTATAATGTCCATTGTGCATTGGACAAAGCCATGTTCACATTATTCATTGACATATTAGGGTCAAAGGTCTTTAAAGAGGTTTATCACTCTTTAAATCTGCCAACTGCCTTTGAACCGCCATTTGCCACCAATGCAACGTCAACAAGGCACTTTCTTGTATACTTTAAAATAACCCATAGGCTGCACTTTTCCAAAGTCAGACTAAAGTCAGACTCAGCACTGTTTACACAGACACCCTCAGTCACATAACCCCTACACTCCCTCTGGGCCTAAAATTCCACAATACACTAGGAATGAATATGAAGTACAGACCTTCTAAATTTGTCACCTAAACGTCTTATTCTGTTCCACTAGAAATCCAGAGCCAATCCATCCTTTCAGCAGTGGATTAGAAACTGAGGTCTGAGGCATAACTTCCTGAAGCCTCTATAAAGTCTTTCTCTAGCCACCAGTTGATCCCTTCCTCACCCTAGACTATTCACCCAAAGCTAGTCACGAAGAGCTTCCACCCTAGAGAGGTCAGATCCAACACTCTGGTATTCTGATGGTTCTGATGGACTTTATCACCTGGGTCAGATGTGTGAGAATAGGGCTGGACCTCTGCAGGGTTCTGGATCTCCAGGTTTGGAGCTCAGCAAACTATTGTTACCAATGACTCAAACTGTTCTTCACACACCTGGCCAGGGTTACACATATATTTGCCTAGAAGGAAATTCAACTTTATTCCAAAATAAGTTGTAATTGTTTCCATTTTTACCATGTTTTTATAAATAAAATGTTGTATGAATTTTTATATATATTATACAGTATATTATTCTATATATTTATAGATATATAAATATATAGATATAGATTACATATATAGATATATATAAACAGAAATGTATTAAAATATATGATGGAAAAAATAAATTATATATTTTATATATATAAAATACATTTTTTGTAATAAAATGTTTCTAGGAATAAAATGCTGTATAAATCAGGCTATGAATAATTTATGAACACATAAATTAATAAATAAACAAATAAAAGAATATAGGTAGGGCTAATGCTGGAAAACTGGTGTTTGTATGTGCACTACAGTGGAGATATCAGGCTCAGTGTGAGGTAAGGGCCATTTCTGATATGTAGACTCATTGAAATGTACAGACTCATTAGTGTATTTTGGACATTTTCCCAACAAATCTGAAAGAATACTTGCCGTGGAAGTAAAAGAGGCCATAATCTCATCCAAGCAAGGATGCCTGTCATGTCTGTAGTGGGTTGAAAAGAATCCACCAATAGGGAAATAAAGGTAATTACAATGAAGACAAACCCCCACCCACTGCATTAGTTTATGGTAGTGTTACAAAAACTCCATTATGATGTGCACACTGTCTTTACTCTCTCACCTGTCCTCATCTCCTCTCTTCCTCCCTCCCTCTGCACTTCACCATATAAATACAGCTGACGCCTCACACACTCTCACCTATCTTTATTGTCAGAGGCACCACAGGATTGTATCAGTGCTCCTCCACTGTTAAACTCCCTCACCTGGTGAAACGTTCTACAAGGTAAGCCTAAAAAAATAAATAAATTACTTCATTTATAAAAATTGATATATGTATACACGCACACACACACACACACACACACATATATATGGGATTTGTAGGCCTATGCAAATATCTGTTGTACATATCATCAGATACATAAAACAACTTCACATAAATACAAAAATTGTGATTCTATTAATTTAGACTGATGGGGTACAGTTACTTATATATATATAAGAATGACACATGCCAATATCTGTTGTACATAAAATCTGTTGTAAATAAAGAAGCAAATAATTACTTTCCACAAATAAAAAAATTGTGATGATTTAAATTTGCATTAAAAATTTACAATTTGCAAAGGACTGATATTTTTTTAATATATACATATTGGAATAGAACATTTGGTTCATCTGATATATAATAGAAATGTAGAAAAGAGAAAATATATATAGAAAAATTAAAAATATAAATAAGAAATGTCTACCTGCATTAGAAGATTAGAACTTCCATAAAACTGATTAAAAATTTAAAAAGTTTTTTGTGTGAATAATTGTATAGTAGTTGTGGGTAAAGTTTATAATACAATTAAAAACCTGTAACAACAATGTACTGATAAATTATTTATTGATGGAGAGTATTTGTATTCATTTCTGTTTTTCCACTTCTGATGTAATTACATGTGTAGACACTAAGCTCATAAATGAGTGCAATTACACACACTGCACCACTGTCCAGCTCTAACAGTGACCACAGTATTTACACTGTTAACAAACAGTGATTACAGACTCCCAGTACAAAGTGGGGCAGTGATTGTTATTTACTACCTGTTTTGCAAAGAAAACAATAAACACCAACAATCCAATCATTTTACCACATGTATCCTACTAATAATCTTTATTTTATTGTAGATAAGCTGAAGAGCTCATGCTTTATTCAATATTACTTTTTTCCAATCACCAAGATGTTACATTACATGATATATATTAGGGATGCACAGCTCTTCATCATCCCAGATGAATCTGAATGTTTTTCACTGATTGGAAAGTAATTTCTAAAGATGTAAAGCAAATAATTCTGGGTGTATTTGGTGTGAAACACTCAAAAAAATGATGTTTAATAGAGCCAGATGTCTGGAGTTCCTCTAACAGTTCCCTCACAGAAAATTATTTCATGAGATGGTGATGAAGATGCTGCCTGAAACCTGAGACATTGTTTTACCCAAGTTTTGGCTTTTAAATACATTCATGGTGGAGGGATACATGCAGGGCATTGTGAGGCAAAATAGTCCCTGAGATTAATGTAGTTCAGATTCACTATTTCATAACCATTCTAGTGGAGCTTCACTGAGGATGAAGAGTAGACATCTGTGAGGTAGTCGTTGTGACACCTGGTTTCATTCACTCCCATTGTATAAGAAGCTCTGAAATTAGTGCTGCCCCAGTCAATCTAAAATTTAGCATTTTTAGGCTGGTAATCAATAGTTATCTCCCCAGCGTCTACTCACAGTCTAGTCATTACCTCAGTTGCAGAATGGAAATTGTAAAGGTTCAGTATTGTCACCTCATGGTATGGAGGTAATGCCATTGACATAACGTGTGAAAGATCACTGAGCTAAATGTAGTGAGTGCTGAGCTGAATGGAAGGACAACATCATGTTAATTTAATCTACATTGTAAACAATGAATAAAACAGTTCCACAGTTCTAAAATGCATTTACGAGAAATTTCAGGCTTCTCAGAGTCAGATTATTATCGCAACGTGTCTGATTTTGCTGTAGGGAAATCAGAGTAGGAGTTGCTGGAAATTACATGCTGGACGATAAAATGTACAGTCAGTGGGATCTGTGATCACGTGTGGCGAGGTGGGCAATATGGGAAAAATACTTTTTCACAAAACTTGAAGTCATTTTCTTCAAGTTCAAAATGTGTTTCCCAAAGAATGGGCAGCAAAGGTGCTGCAGTTGGGCCATGAGATGCTATCTACAAGCAAACAAACAAACAACTACATTTATTAATTTGAAATTGCACTAAAATTTTATGTATTTCCATTTAAAAAGACATCTGAACTGTTAAAACTAAGCCTTAGGATTTAAAATATTCTATTTATCATTTTTCTGATTTTATTTTTTTGCACATGTTGAAAGCAAGTGTCGGCTCAATTCATGTTCAAATGATATTTCCTGTCTATTATTTACAGTGGGGAACATAAGTATTTGAACACCCTGTGATTTAGCAAATTCTACCACTTAGAAATCATGGAAGGGTCTAAGGGTTTACATTGAAGGCATTCCCACTGTGAGAGACAGCATTTTTAAAAAATGCCCTGACCATGTGCTCATGCGGCTGCCCCCATCTTCAGAACGAATCTCAATGACAATTTTCATCTAATCATTCACTCCGAACAGCCTCTGACATCATGGCTCCACCTCTTTCGCGGTCTGCCCTGGGGGAGATCAACCATTGGTGGAGCCAGCTTCGGTTCCGCCTCCAAAACAAGAAGGGTTGGAATGACATGGTGGACGAGACGTTTTTCTTTCAGTCCAAAAGGTATTTTCACACACCCACAGATAGTGGTGCTAAAAGGTTAGTGAACCATTTAAAATGGTCTATATTTTTTATAGGAATATTCCTTAAACATCATCTGATTTTCATACGTCCTAACAGTAGATGAAGAAAATCGAGTTAAACACAAAACACAAAATTATTATATTTGTTATATATATTTGGGATGTAGCAAAAGTAATTGAACCCTTCTAGAATCTGAAGGTAAAAGAAAAAGTCTGGTATTTTCAATTAGTTGGATGAGGATTAATTGTGAGTGGGAAACTCACACACACAACAGCTTTATTATCCAGTGTAAAAACGTTTTACAACTCTTCTCATGTGTTGATCAAAGGTCTGGCAGATTGTGTACAAATAGAGGAAATTCAGGACCATTGTTAGACTTCCCAAGAGTGATCGACCATCAATGAAAATCTGCATATATTGTTATAGTCCAAAATGATACAGATTCACCTCAATGTACAGGAATCCATCCCTCCAGGGCCAGAGTTCCCCACACCTGCTTTACTGAATATTTTCACTTATACTAATAAACCCTTATGATAGATAAACCCTACATCAACTCTCCACCACAGCTGAACCCCCTTCCCTCTCTCTCTCGCTCTCCAGAGTAAATGACATCCCCCTGTTTTATGAAGCAAAGATGAATAACGTGGGCTGCATTAAGAAACTGCTGGACTGCTCAACCACCAACATCTTTGAGCGAGGTGAGCTGTTTCCTCTACTGTTATAACACCAGTTAATTCTGCCAGAGGGTCCACACCTCCATTCCTCACTCCTGTAGCTTAATGTTAACTACTATATTGATTGTTTTGTTGAATAATTAATTAATTGTGTATATGTTAGGTGGAACCTGCTAGTGGTGGATTTCCTCCATTTCAGTGATTCTCGCAAAACCTATGAGTGTTAATAGCTCCCCTTGTGGAGAACGGTCACACTGCCAAGCGTGGCATTATAACAAACTGCAAATTTTCTGTTTAGCCACTAAGCTGATTCATAGACTGTGTGTGTGTGTGTGTCTGTGTGTGTGTGTGTCTGTGTGTGTGTGTGTGTGCGTGCGTGCGTGCGTGCATGTGTGTGTGTGTGTATATGTGTGTGTGTGTGTGTGTGTGTGTGTGTGTGTGTGTGTGTGTTTTAGGTGCACTAGGTGAGACTGCTCTACACGTAGCCGTGATGAATGAGAATATGGAGGCGGCAGTGGCACTAATGCAGGGAGCCCCAGAGCTCATCAATGAACCCATGACTAGCGAGCTGTACGAAGGTACACACACACACACACACACACACACACACACACACACACACACACACACATACACACAGTTTGAGGCAAATCAGACATCAGGGTAGACCAGCATCCCTAAATCAGTCACACAAGCCACCACGGTTCCACATGTCAGGGAACGTTCTGCCATGTTTCTGCAGGTGTAACAGTGCTTCATATTGCCATCATGAACCAGAACATTAATCTGGTCCGAGAGCTGATCCAGAGAGGGGCTGACGTGACCACACCAAGAGCGACAGGCTTGTACTTCCGCAAAAGAAGAGGAGGACTCGTTTATTACGGTAATGATAATATATCGGATCCAAAAACTCCTGGGGGGTCGATATACGTCATCATATTTCATTTTTTAGGTTTGCAAATATAAATGCAGTGGATAACGGCTGTGGCCTCAACCAAGAAGGTCCTAGGTCGGTCACAGGCTTCTTTCTGTGTGGAGTGTGCAAGCTTTCCCCATGTTTGTGTGGGTTTCCTCACAGTTCTCCGGTTTCCTCCCACTGTCCAAAGGTTTGTGGTTTAGGTTGACTGGCAGCTCTATATCACCCATAGGTGTAAGTGTGTGAACGGTTATCTGTTTCTGTGATGCGATTGGTCGGCCTTCTGTCTGGGGTGAACCCTGCCTTGGGCCCATAGTCAGCTGGGATCAGTTCCAGCTTCCCCAAATGCCAAAACGTTTAAGCGATTTTAAGAATCAAGATTAGGTATGCACCACTGTCAATATTGCAGAAACTGTGACGATATCTACCTGAATTTAAAAATTATAACTTGAATAACACTGATATTTATTATTACAAAATTAAAGCATTAATTATTAAAATTTATAAAACACTGTACCATTTAATAAATAAACTTTTGGTGAAGTCTAAACATACGTCTAATACCGATATGATTTATTTTCAGACAAATATCAGCTGATATCCATATAATTCCGATATCATTGTGCATCCCTATTGTAGATACAGTATATTTACCACTAGGGGCAGTGGAGGCCTAGTGGCTAAGAGCTTGTGATCAGAGGGTCACAGTCAAATCCCAGCCCTTGATGAATGAGGTACTGTATTTGCTGTTGACTAACAGGCCTGACCGTCTGCATGTACCCTTCCTCTACCACCATCGCAAGACACAGTGACACGTAGTGGACATCTCCACTCCACCTGACCTACATGTCATTGGACTGTGGGAGGGAACCGGAGATCGCGGCAGAAACGCATTAAGATGGAAAACACAGGGAGAACCTTGGGCTGGAAGAGAACCCAGGACCCTGGTACTGTGAGTGCTGTGACCTGATGAACAGATTAACATTGTAAACTGGTTCGTGTCGTAGGTGAGCACATCCTGGCCTTTGCCTGCTGCATGGGTAATGAAGAGATTATCTCCATGTTAATAAAGGCTGGCGCTAACATTCGGGCTCAGGACTCCTTCGGTACGATTCTTCACTTTTCTCCATGAATACTACATTCTGCATAAATCCACACACATGAAAAAAATATATATTTTATTTATTACAGTCAGAATAGGCTATAATAATTATAATATTAATATCAATAATAATAATGCTAAACAAGAACATTGTATTATTATTGTTATTATTTCCATGTCATTTTTATTAATAACACATGTATTTTTCTTATGTATTACTATTATTATTGTTGTTATTATTTCATCATCTGTATTTATATTATTAGTAACAATAACAATAATGATAATGATAATAAAAACAAGAAAAACATTATTATTATGATTGTTGTTTATGATTATTATTTCTTAAATATTAGAAGCAGTAGTAGTAGTAATACCACCATTTCTATTGTTATAACAACAATAATAATAACAATAATTATAATGATGATGTTGTTATTATTTTTATTATTATTATTACTATTATTATTATTATTACCACCCTAAAATAGTAGAATAATTGAATATATTATTTTTTACTTGCCTAACTCTCTCTCCAATACAGGTAATACTATTGTGCACATTTTGGTTCTTCAGCCCAACAAAATAATCTCATGTCAGGTTATGGACCTGTTGTTGGCGCAGGACGCTAAGATGGACCCAATGTTGCCGCTGGACATGGTGCCCAACTACAGAGGCCTCACACCTTTCAAACTCGCTGCCAAGAAGGGAAACCAGGTGGTGAGTAAAACTGAACCAGACACTTACACTTCACAGATTAAAACCAACTCCCAAAAGACACCTTTTCGGCATGGTGGTCCACCACAGCAGAATCTTGAGGAAATTTAGGGCTTTTAATTTGAAGGAAGTGTTTGCTCTTTTCACTTATTCATGCCCTCACCTTGGACAGTGGGAGGAAACCGGAGAACCCAGATGAAACCCACACAAACACAGGGAGAGCTTGTACACTGAAGCCCCTCTGCTGGGTGTAACCTCAGTAAGCTCCACCCACTGTGAGGTGTCATCCACACCCTCTAACAGCTCTAGTCAAGCTACTGACGTTCCTTCTCCATCTGCAGGCCTTCCAGCACATGGTGAACCGCAGGCGGATTGTCCAGTGGAACCTGGGGTCGCTGACCTCTTACCTCTACGACCTCACGGAAATCGACTCCCGAACGGAAGACAACTCTGTGCTGCAGCACATCGTCTGCAGTAAGAAGAGAGAGGTGTGTTTCATAATGGAGTAAAGCAATCGGCCACAACATTAAGACCACTGCCAGGTGAAGTGATGAGCATGTTCTTGAAGCTGATTCAGGAGCCACTTCGACAAGAACATCTCCAAAACAGCAGCTCCTGTGGGGTGTTCCAGGTAGTAGATAGAACCTACCAGGGTCACGGGCACCCGAGGCTCACTGATGCATGACCAAGCTGTCTGGATCCCACAGAGACCCTGTTGTACCTGGCTCTGACCGAAATGGGTCAGAACATTCAGTATGGTCTTAAAGTTATGGCTGATTGTCCAAATTTGGACACAATGAAAAGATGGACTAATGCTGTTTCCATTGCAGGCCAGAAGGATCTTGGAGGTGACCCCAGTCCAGCAGCTCATCACTCTGAAGTGGAATCTTTACGGGAAATATTACTTCAGGTGGGTAAACATGCCCCCCAAAAAACAAGCTTACACCAAGAATTGCTCCTGTTTCTGCTTGTCATGTGCTGACCTACAACCCAACACTAGTGGGCAGTGTCCCAATAACAATGTGCAGTCTTGCACTTCTCCTTGCTCTCTCTAAAACAGGTGTGACTGAGGCGCAGCCAATCAAAACAGAGCTTTAAATCACAGCGGCAACACAGCCTGTTTAACGGCTGACCCACTAAAGCGTAAATTTAACACAGCGGATACCAGAAGGGTCCAACTCCGCTCCTGGAGGTCCTCCTCACTATTAGACCGGTAGTCTTAATGTTATGGCTGATCATGAGGGGGACCTGCTCAATATTAGGCAGGTGGTCTTAATGTTATGACTGATCACGAAGGGGACCTGCTCACTATTCGGCAGGTGGTCTTAATATTATGGCTGATCATGAGGGTAATCTGCTTGCTATTAGACAGGTGGTCTTAATGTTATGGATGGTCATGAGGGACCTGATCATTATTAGGCAGATGGTCTTAATGTTATGGCTGACCGTGAGGGACTAACTCACTATTAGGCGGATGGTCTTAATGTTATGGATGGTCACGAGGGACCTAATCACTATTAGGCGGATGGTCATAATGTTATGGCTGATCATGAGGGGAACCTACTCACTATTAGGCAGGTGGTCTTAATGTTATGGCTTATCATGAGGTGACCTGCTCACTATTCGGCAGGTGGTCTTAATGTTATGGCTGATCATGAGGGGAACCTACTCACTATTAGGCAGGTGGTCTTAATGTTATGGCTTATCATGAGGT
>JBBIGC010141702.1:0-20453 GCA_037576955.1 Lepidarchus adonis | reverse complement strand
AGAGAGAGAGAGAGAGAGAGAGAGAGAGAGAGAGAGAGAGAGAGAGAGAGAGAGAGAGAGAGAGAGAGAGAAACACCAAGGACATTTTGGCCTCCCATCAGAGCAGGTGCCAACCTGGGCTTTATAGATCACCTGGGCATGGCCCTCACTCACTCATCCTGGCCTGTCACCCCTCCATCCCTCCATCCCTCTGCCCTGCCTGCCCCAGCTGCATCGATCCCTCTCTCGCATACACAGTCACGCAGCAAGCTATTGACTGCCTTATGATTCATCAACAATGCAATTCTGCAAGCTAAGGGAGACGAGCGTGAAAGGGAAGAGGCAGAAGACGAAAAAGAAAATATGTGGGAAAGGAACAAAGTGAGGAGTGAGAATAAGTAAGGTAAAGAGACGACAGGGGAAGAAAAGGAGGAGGGGGAAAATAGAGTGAAAGATCAATAAACGGAAAGAGGTGTGGGAGAGGGAGAGGAGAGGAATAAGAGAGTAAGGAAAGAAAAAAAAAAGCAAGGAGGAAAGAAAAGAGAAAAGAGCGAGAGATCAAAGAAAGGGAAAACTTGAAGGTGTTTAGTCAACCCTGAACGGTAATGTTGCAGAGAGGTGAACAAAGAGGTCAATTACAAAGTATGGGAAAATCACAACGGGGGCGTGGGGTGGGGGAGATGTGTAGATGCTTGTGTCCCGGGTCCAGGGTCGTGTAGCGGAGCTGCAGTTGAGCTGTAGCTCTCTCTGGGTGGTGGAGCGCATCAAAGAGTCTTTTGCACCTTTCACCCGCCAATCACAATCCCACTCTCAGCTGCCCCACCGGAGCAGCACAGGACTAATTGGAGCCCTGGGAGCACAGCTTGTCCAGCACTGTCTCACATTTCACACTCATGCACCATAACATACACACACACACACACACACACACACGGATAGACACATAGCGTGAGCTTTGTGTAAACTAGTGCACAGGTACATGAGTGAGAGGGAGTTGAGTGGTTGCTAAGAGCTGGACAGAGTGGACTCCATTATACTTCCTCCAGCATGTTTGTAGTCTGATCCACTGAGGGAGGCCAGGCAGCACAGTGGAGGAGAGCATGGGAGGGTCTACAAGTACAGAGAAACACAGCAACCTAACAGGCAGAGGGCCTTCTGGTTGAGCTGCACGAGGGGGTTTGTTGTTGAAAGTGAACAGGGCCGCTTGGGGTCCTGTTGGAGTTATGCAGGAGGACTTGTTGTGCAGGAGAAACACAGTAGTAACTATACACCAGGCCTCCTGGTGGAACTGTGCAATTCAGAAGGAGGTAAAATTCAGCAGCCTAAGAGGCATAGGACCTCCTGGTAGAGCTGCACATGGGGACCTTGTAGTACAGGTGAAGTAACAGACAGAGGGCCTCCTGGAGGAGCTAAAATCTGCAGATGCATCACATGTTTTTTATTAATACAGCAGCAGGCTTGTTTTACCTGCTACTGACACGTGGCTACATAATTGTATTTTTTTTCTGAGAAGGAAACCATTGCTGACTGCATGTGGTTTGGGGCCTTTTTTCTGTCTATGAAATCCTCATGTTACTGAGACACATGTGTTTCTTTGCAAAAACATTGTCACCTAATACAGTCTATTGCTCCATCAAGAAATGCAGCTTGACACTGTATAACGAAAGGAGGAAGCAATACATCAATGAAGAGAGCAGTGAGTTTTCTGAGCCCAAACTCATCTCAGATGTACTGAAAGACTAAGGAAGCATGTGTTGTGATCCGATGAGTCCAAGTTTTAGGTCATTTTGGAAAAAATTGGAAATGACCATCCAGATTTTTATCAGAGAAAGGGAGGGGGTAAAATAGAGTGAAAGATCAATAAAGGGAAAGAGGTGTGGGAGAGGGATAAGAGAGGAATAAGCAAAAAAAAAGCAAGGAGGAAAGAAAAGAGAAAAGAGCGAGAGATCAAAGAAAAGGAAAACTTGAAGGTGTTTAGTCAACCCTGAACGGTAATGTTGCAGAGAGGTGAACAAAGAGGTCAATTACAAAGTATGGGAAAATCACAACGGGGGGCGTGGGGTGGGGGAGATGTGTAGATGCTTGTGTCTCAGGTCCAGGGTCGTGTAGCGGAGCTGCAGTTGAGCTGTACCTCTCTGGGTGGTGGAGCGCATCAAAGAGTCTTTTTATCAGAGAAAGGTGTAAAAGCCAATATCTGTGATGTTTGGGGTGTATCAGTGCTCTCTTGGGGGGGTACACAAAGCAAGGCCTAAAATCCTGACTAGTGCTTAGGACTTTGCCCCTGGAATCAGAAGGTCCCAGGTTCAAGACCCAGCCTGGGCACCAGTGAGGTAACCCTTGAGCAAGATTCCATCCCTACTTCACAGCTGCCCACTGCTCCATGTATGCACATGTGATTGGTTAAATGCAGAGGACAAATTTCCCACTTTAGGAACTATAAGGGATAATAAAATAAATATGTTAGGATTTTAGAGTAACATATGTTGCCACCATGGCGAAGTCCTTCCCGGGACATCCATGCTTTTTTTTGGCAGAAAATTCCAGACCAAATTCTGCTTGATCTTATGTCAATGGACAAAATTTCTAAAACTGTTACAATTAGTACCCATAGTTACTAAATAATTCAAACTTGTAATTACAAGTAAAGCTGATGTAAGAATGGTAAACATGCCTCTGCCACATGACATCTGACTTTTTTTGTTTGTTTCAATGGCAAAAAAGTTGCAAAAAATGTTGAAATTCAAAACACATCTTCAACTTGTGTCCAACAAACAAAGTTTATACCAAAAAAGTTGATAATTCATATCAAACTATAGCAAACTTTTGCTCGCAGCATGATTTTATAACAGCTGTTACCTCAAAATAAGCGTGACTAAGAGATAAAGACGAATGATGGAAATGCTAGTGCTGTAGATATGTGTTTATTCCCCCATTAAATATATATGCACAGCAACCCCTTCAGTTACCTGTCAAACCTTCTGTCAATAAACTCTATCAATAAACTATCTGCTGACAGTAAAAAAGAGGAAAAAAAAATAGCAGGAGCATCATTTTCAGGGCCAGCTATCGGTATTCTAAATTAGGATTATTTAGCCTGAGTGCCAGTCAGAGGACGACTCCCACATGGCTTTTCCACAGATTAATCACCCACAGTCCTTTCTGCTCTGCACTGCTGGCCCACTGTATCCTTCCAGCGCATATCAAGCATGAAGCACTGGAGTGAGGGAATCTCGCTTTTATGTAGAGTTGTTTTTCTCTCCAGTTTTAACGTTCGAGTGCAGAAAAGTAAAGTTAAGCAGCTCTCCTGAGCAGCGCAGAAGGTTCTAGCAGGTCTAGTAAAACTCAGCAGTCTAACAGATACAGGGCCTCCTGGTGGACCTTCACAAGGAGGCCTCAGTACAGTGCAGGGATATAAGGAGCATGAAAACCAGAGAACAGAACATGTAAGTATGTATGTTTTAGCATCATATCCATACATTTGCAGAAAATAAAATCACAATGTCCATTAATCTGTAAAAAGTAACTGCAAAATGAGGCACTAGTCTGCAGTGTGGAATGGTTTCATCCAAGGGATAACATTTTAGCTTGAATCCAGAGGTAGAGATACATGTACCAATGAGTACACACTTCTCTACACATCCCCTTAAGCCAAAACATTATGACCACCTGCCTAATATTATGTAGGTCCCCCTCATGCAGCCTAAACAGCCCTGACTGTGGTGCACTGTGTTCTCTGACACCTTCCTGTCAGGAGTTCCTCCATGGGATCAGACCAGACAGGCTAGCCTTCACTCCTCAGATTCACCAATAAATCTCGATTGCCCATGACCCTGTTTCCATAAATCACTTTTGGTAGACACTAACTACTGCCCACCTGGAACACCCCATAATACCTGCTGTTTTACAGATGCTATAGTCATTACAATTATTATTGCTAATGCAAATCAGATCCTTACCGTTGCCCATTTATCCTGCTTCCAGCACATCAACTTCAAAAACAGACTGTTCACTTGCTGCCCAGGATTCCCCATTGTAATAAAATAATTAGATAGTTCATGTTAATCAGTTCACCCATCAGTGATGTTAAAGTTACGGCTGAGAAGTGTGTATGAATACACTTCACTTCAATTTCACTGACAGGACCCCATTATTCTGAACAAGTAAACCAGCCTTTTCAAAGATGTATGAGTTTCATTGGAACTTTGTTGAACATGCTTTATTATAGAGTTTAAATACTTTATACATATACCATTAGTATACAAAACTTGTTGTTAATACTTAATTTGTCAGTAATATAATAAACTCAGTTTAAACACATTATAAATAAGACACAATACATGCATTTCGGCACAGCAAACATGCCCATTCAGGGCTAGAACCCAATATACAGCTGACCCGAATATTTGTCTGTTTGATAAATATTCAGATTTCAAGTTTTTAGGTTGAAGGCTTCTGACTTCCCTAATCACTCACAGCAGTGAATGTCCCATTTCAGTTAAATACTGAATGTTTGACTAAGGGAGTTGAGTTCAATCATACTGATGATGAAAAAATCACAGCATAGCTAATCATTAAATCTGTACAAATTCAATATAAAACACGGAACTGAAAATGGCGTCTTATATTCAGTTCCACCTTTAAAAAAGTTTTTATACACACACACACACACACACGCATACACGCACACACGCACACACACATATATATATATATATATATGTGTAAACATATATATGTATATGTTTACATATACATATATACATATGTATATATGGAGTGCTAACTTAATAATAGATCTTTAGGCTGGCTCTTCATTCTATATACCAGCAAAACTGATGATGGAAATCACTAAGCAAAGGTTTTAAGAGTCTTACATCTAGAACGTATATTTCATGGCTACTATCTGGTTAAACGCAAATCCAGCATGAAAAAACGGTACAAACCCAATAAATTTCTTATGTTGCTCAAACGTGTACTGCAGATAAAAAGAAATTCTAAATTGGAGACTCAACTAAAATCTCCTGTGGATGATGAAAGGTATGCTTTCCCACTGGAACACACACCCTTTAGTCAGACTGAGGAGCAAAACATGCTACAACATGGCTGCTTGCATTAAAGGCAGTTGGACTCAACAGCAATACAACTTTCCAAAGAGTCAGTGGTCCACAGACTTTGACATGGGCCAGAAATCCATCATCTGGTGTATCTGAAATGGACGCCAGGGAGATACACAAAGCAATCCTGACATTTACTGCTATTGTTTATGTCGTTGTCAAATTGTGATGGTTAAACCACTGAGTTAGAGCATCTCCAATAGTTGTTCCAGAGTTCCCAAAAGTGGTCCATGGAAGAACAAAGCCCAAAGGCTCACTTATAGGCATATGGAGTGAAGGCTACACAGCTGTAGCACCAACTGCTACAGTTAATGTTTCCTATGATAGAAAGGAACACACCGTGCATCACAGCTATCACATATATCACACATATTAACACTGTTGCAGAACAATCAACCTTCATGCCAATAGTATACCCGCCCCCTACCACACAAGAACCGTTCAGGAATTGTTCGGTGGGTTCGATATGTTGATCTGGTCTCCAGTTTCCAATCAAGCATCTATAGAAGGTGCTGAGCAAACTAGTTGGACCCATAGAGACCCCACCGCGCTCCATGTATACCAGATAACACAGCACACGTTTCCATGCCTCAATGTGTCAAAGCTGTTTTGGCAGCACAAAGGGGACCTACACACTATCAGGGATGTGGGTTATTGTGTATATAAAAGTCTCACTGCCAGAAATGTTGGCACATATTGTAAAATTCAATAAAAACAAAAATAATTTCAAAATAATCTTGAGCCTTTATTCAACTGATAAAAGTACTAAATGTATTTTATTTTGGAAATCTAAACAACTTTTTCAAATCTAATCCCTGTATCCCACTTAAATAAAAAAAAAATTATAGAATAGAATTTGAAATATTCCATAATAAGCAGGTAAGTGGATAATTTTTAAGGTTATTTGGGTTAGGGATTGGGTTAGGGTTGGATTGGGGCTAAGGAGTTGTTTGGAAAGATCTATCTCCTATTGAAAATGAATCGGACAATGATGGTCATATACTGCTGAGAAGCTGAGTGCTTGCATCAAGCAAAAATTGCAACAATTAGTATCTTCAGTTCCCAAACAGTTGATAAGGGTCATTAAAACAGTGGTAAACTTGCTTCTGCCCCAGCTCGTCGGATTGTGTTCCAGGCATCAAACAAAAATGTTCAATCATCTGATTGTATGTGTGTGTGCATGTGCGTGTGTGTGTGTATAAATAAATAAAATATATAAATTATGAATACAACTGGATGACCTTGAGTGACCCCCTTGGCTCAGTAACCTGACTTGTACTCTGGGACAGTGACCCGCCTGCCTGTCCAGGGCCCTGTCTCTGAAATGTAAGCAGCTGGAGGACGGTAATAGAGTGCTTTAGGATGAAATCTTTAGGCTGTGGAATTAAACATCCTTTCACTGACATTTAGCCCTGCACTCCACCTGCCATCAGCCACTCACACGCACCGAGGGGAATGCCAATCCACACTGCACCTCGCTCAGAGTGTGGGTGTGTTTGTCTGAGTGTGTGTGTACAGGGAGACACACAGTTTAAGGGGAAACCTGTCACTCATGTGTCTCTGCTGGGAGAAAAGATGAGACAGAGGAAGAGACAGAAAGTGAGTGTGTGTGTGGTGGGGATTGTGGGTGGGCTGTGAGGAAGAGGAGGAAGAAGGAAGCTAATGAGGGTGAGAGTGCCGTGTACCCACTCTCATGTTGGGGGAGACGCAGTAAAAATGAGGTAGTGGCCTCGACACTTTAAGACGATCATTAAACTCTCCCCTCGCCACGTTTACGAGTGCCTTTGTGTGTCGGCGAAGGAAAGGGCTCGTAAAGCTGAGCTTTTGTCTCGTTGCAATCGATTTATTCCCCTTCGTTAGGGTGAAAACCCCACCCGCTTATGATGTCCTCGAACGTAGGCTGTAATTACAAGACGGTTCCACTTTTATTGACACAACTTTGCTATTTTAATTAGGCTTTATTGGTTTGGAGAGGCACGAGAGCGAGTCACAATGTCATGCAGAAATTGTCGATGGAGCTTCTATTTTAGGATGCAAGGAGGCTTGGCTTTATGTAGAGATCTATTGTATGGAAATCTCTGCTAAAGGAAGTCTGGCAGGTGAGGCAAAGACAGGGTCCAGACTGAGTGTGACATGTTAAGACACTGGCCACTTGTGGTCCCTTTAGGCATGGAGAATAGAGGAGGGTAACAAAATCAACTGAAACAACAGTTTAACTCTTAATTCTTGCGATAATAATATTAATAATAATAATAATAATAATAATAATAATTCAACTTATAATAATAACACATTTATTTAACAAAAATATAATAATTAATAATAATAAATTAATTATTATTAATTAATAATTTATTATTATTATTATTAGTAGTAGTAGTAGTAGTAGTAGTAGTAGTAGTATTATCATTGTTATAAATGTTATTATTATTGTTATATTGTTGTTGTTGTTGTTGTTGTTGTTGTTGTTGTTATTGCTTTTGTTATTTTTAATTTTTGTTTAAGTAGTATTATAACTTCATAGTGCCTTTCAAAAACTCAAGGTCTCATAAATAAATAAATAAATAAATAAATAAATAAATAAATAAATAAAGACTTGTTTGAACCATTGAAAAGAATGGAAAGTATAAAAGCAAAGAGTTTAGTTCAAATTTAAAAGTAGAAAGGGACGAACAATCATGGAGAGAATGAGGAAGAGAATGAGGAAGAGAATGAGGAAGAGAATGAGGAAGAGAATGAGGAAGAGAAGGTTGTATAAATATATAAGAGCTTTAATATACAGAAATAACATGCATTGTTGTTATATCCATGATTATAAGTTAAAAAAAAAAAACATTTAAATGCCTTATTGCATATGATACAGCCATGTTATGAACCTTTATAATGCATAAACTGGGCATCAATTTAAATGAAATCTACATTAAATGCATTATAAGTTTAATGTTCTTATGCCCAGTATATGAATGCATTATGAGGGTGCACAACATGTTTATATTATATATGATGATGCGTCTACATTTTTTGACTTATGTTAATGGATATAATAGCATTATAGCGCAAGTTATTCCTTTTTTTAAGTTGTTAAATTCTTTTCATTAAAGGTGCTATAGGCACTTTAAGAATACTTTATGCATAATATAATGTGGCTTATAAAAGCCTTATTAATGCCTTATTGATGCACTATGAAGGTGCACTTACCTATTTTCCACATGAATTGACTTTGTATTGAACTTATACTCTATAACGTCTATTCAAAATGCTTAAATCTACACTTATAACTTGATTTCATTTTACATTAAAAAAAGACAAAAATTTTGCCTTTTTTTCTTCCAAAACCAACAAAGCATGTTCAACAAATCAAAGTCCTAATGAAATTCTCTCCAAATTACAAAGCCAAATGTGCTGTTGATTGAATAGAAGAAACCAATAGTTTCAAACAGCCAGAAATTCTTAAACACAAACGTGTTTCAAGGAGTCTGCACATTAAGGGCCTAAAGACGAGAAAACTAGTCAAAAAGACCAGAAGTGGTGAATGATCTGTTATTTGTGTTTGTTTTAGGGGTTGGAGAGCGATAAGACGGAGGTCAGTGGGTGGTTTTGCAGTGAGCATGTGTGTGTGTGTGAGTCTATGTGTGAAGGTGACCTCCAAGGGAGAAAAGGCCACTTGCTTGCTGGGCCGAGGTGACAGCGGCCCACCTGTCCAGGTGCACAGCCACACGGCCCCCATCTGCCCCCCGCAGGACGTCCTCTCCCCCAGGGCTCCCTGACCGCCACTGTCAGCCCCCAAACAAGCCTGGCCGCCTGTCTGTACTACCACACTAGTGGGGTGGGAAGCATAGCTCCCCCTGTAGGTCCTAACAGAGATTCTGACTTTGACTTGAGGCACTTCTTAGAAAATTGACTGTGTAACTGGAACAGCATCTAGTCTTATCTTGAAGAAATACAGAGGGTCCTTGACTAAAGGTGTGTGTGAAGGGATTTATTAATGAGAAAGATTTATTGCTGTTATTGCTGAGATGTTAGAATAAGAGTTCATGTGGATTGGTGAGTGAGATGGGGGGGTTAATAGTGCACTGTGCTAAGGCACCGTCAGTGTCTCCAGTGCATTTACTGCTGTTTTGGTACTTGGCTTCATCCACTGAGTATGTTAAAGCCATTAAAAAGAGTGTTTCTATCTGGAGCAATGTTTCCTATATGCTTTATTGTAATATGAGACACCACGAGAGAAACTGGTGTTAGCTATATGTGTGCTGCACATTCATACATTTTGCAGATTATTAATAAACACAGTGCTGTTCAATTAAGCCTCCACAGCATCGTTAAATGTACGAGTTGAATGTGAAAGTGAAAGTATATATAACAACACCTTCAGACACCACAGGAAAAGGCTAAAGATCAATAATTGTTCAGTTCATTACTTTACTGTGTACGTGATCCATTTGAGTCACATAGACGCTTATGTAAAGGGGTTTCAAATTACATCAAAATTCAGCTTATGGAGCATACAGAAGAAAGGAACCCCATTATATGTCACTGACCCCCTGCAGCTGGTGAAACAATAAGTTATGGTTTCTGACACATTTTTATCTATAAGAATGTTCACAAATTCAGGCTTTGATAAGTCAAAACATTACATTTGATGTTACATTAAAGTTTATAGTGAATTAATTGTGAATTAATAATGAATTTTTTATGTTTTAATCACAGTTAATATTTAGTGATTGCTGATTCACTATAAAAACATAAGGACAGAATAATAGAGTTCTCTCTGTGCAATATTTAGTGTTTGTGTGGGGCACATACAGCTTGGGTGTTGCCACTTTAAGAGGAGCCTCGTAGCTTTATTTTGTCTTACAGCTTTTAGTTTCGAAGTTGAGACTTTGTCTATGAAGCAACACGTTTTTCTTACCATAGTCCTGAGTCTCAGTAAGAAAATACTTATGTACTTCAGCAAAACGGTATGTGCATATGTGTCCGATGCAAAAATAAACATGCTGTGTTTTTATATAAACAGAGTCATGTGGAAGATTTTTATGGCACAAGGTTAGGCACGGAAATTGAGAAATCGGTGCAAGGAAGGTTCCCAGTGAAAAAGCCTCTGTATTCTGCATTTATGTTTTTTTTTTGCTACGTCATGCACTTTTGGCTACTTTTATACACAGTAGTTTCTCATACCGTGTCAGGAGTATGAGAAAATCAAACTGAAGACCCATCCACACATAGCCTGGTATTTCTATTTTTGCTTTTCTGTGCATTTAGGACTTTCATCCACACTAAAAAACTCAAATCTGAGATTTTTGAAAACACTGTTTTTGCGTTTACATATAAACGAGGAAAACAGGGAATTTTTTACAGTCACACTGTGCAGCATATTTTTTTACATCTGCTAACAAAAACAGTTACAATCCCCCCCCCCCACCAAGGTTCCTGATTGGCCACCATTGTGATACAGTTTATGGTTATATTGCCACCCGTTGCTTTGGCATGCTTTTGAGAGCGTTTGACATAGTTTTTTGCATTTACATGTGGACAGAGATATTTTTAGAACTGTGTGGATGGGATAAAACAAGGAAACTGGAAAATGCTGTTTTTTTAAATACTCAGCTACATTTGTGTATGAATGAGTGATTTCACAATGACAAATACTCACTTTCCTTTCACTCCAATGCAGCATGGTTAGAGGCAATCATGGGATGCTTCCATTATTAACTATAACTACAGTATATTAGCCATTACCATCAGTGCAAATCTAAAAAAGCAAACTTCTGACAACAATAACACCTTAGCTGATTGACTGCATTTGAGCTAAGGGGAGAATTCTGTAAATCCGACTTTTTGGCAAACTTCTCCTTAAAGCCGCCTTGCAGAGCTGAGCCGTGCCTTCCGAGAAAATCGATGGATGGAACAGGCCTAACTCATCACACTTTCTAAAGAGCAAACCTGACTCCAAATCAAACAAAATCATGATTAGAGCTTCCTCGATGATCAGGAAATCTTTCTCATCATCTTTTTCGTCAATACCGTGGCCTCCCATCACACACACACACATACACACGCACCAACACAGCACGGTTTCTCCTCTAGCTTGATCTCTTCCCTTACGTATCCCGCCGCCAGTTCATCAACCCTGTTCAGGCCCCCTCTAGCTCCACCCTTCTCTCCCACCCCCGTTATTTTTTTACAGATAAGGCCTCTCTGCTTTTTTTTGGCCTGCGGGCCTCAAGGCTACACCTGGAGCTGTGCTTTGAGCATCCAGCAGTGTAGGCTGTGCTGAGGAGAGAAGGCCTCCCAGTCTGCCCTGCCCGCTCTGATCTCCACCACCACTCCAGTGCCAAGCTTGGCATGTTTACCCTGCTGCCTCCACCACCCAGCCATTCTACCTGGGAGCCAGAGGGCGAAGGAGGAAGGGGAAGTGCATGAGAGAGAGAGGTGGGAGAGAATGAGAGAGGTTGTTTCTGAATTCAGTTTCTTCTGGAGGTGGGAGAGAGAGTCTGAAACAAAAGAAAAAAACAAGATGGGGAGAGGGAGAGATAGACAAGGAGAGGGAGAGCACTTAAGGGAAATATGCAAGACAAATGCGTTGTGTTTTCATCCAAAGGTGAAACCAAGGGCACTCGTATCTGGTCCCATATGAACGTTTGACTGGAAACGTTACTTATGGGGTTTCCAGCACGGCAGCATAGTTATCTACAGTATTACACAGTCAAATAGTGTGCAGGTCAGAATGTTCAGAGCAGTTTACATCATTGCAATAATGCTCATTTCTACTAACAAATGTAGGGGGTTTGATGTATTACATAAACACCAAGCTTATGGATGTGCTGTAGTAGCTGTTCCCTGATATCTGAGGCTTGTAACATGGAAAATAAAGTTTATAACTGCTTATAGCTAACATTTAAGTTATTCTTTAGGGATTGTTGCTAAATATATGCTGCTGTGAAGCTATTAAGTATTAATATTCTATTAGGTAATGATACACATCAACACTTAAACACTCATGTGGAGTTGTTAGTTTTATTTTTTAGAGGGGGGTCCTCAACTTACAACATACTCAACTTACGACTTAATTCGTGGTTATGACGCTGCCCCAAACCCCATTTCTTGGTTTTATTTTTAATGGTGTGAAAAGTTAAGGTGAAAGTATCTTTAATAAAACACTCAAAAAATGCAATACAGAGCCTCAGGTGGGCGAATGACCCCAGAGTAAAACATAGTAGACGCTTATGTGAGGGGTTTAGACTTACGACGGGGTTCCGTTCCTCATTGTGTGTCGTACATTTGTCAACCCCTGTATTATGATGAGACATGTGGGGCGGGACATGTTAGGTAGGATAAGGTTCATCAGACTGGTTTGCTCTCATTTACCCTGCAGAGAAGAAGAGGTGCTTCTGCCTGGACTCGCTCTCAGCTGCATGATCTGCATGATAGGCTATTGGTTATGTATGTATAATCTGGCTGTCTCCAAAGCACATAAGGACACATCTACGCATTCAGCATGGATGTTATATGGAGACTACCTGCTCTAGTGTGCTCTGAGAATGCTTGGGTTTAACGTTCTTGGAGTACAAACACTATGTCCAGTAACACACATATGCTTGTCATGTTAAACTAGCAGATGAGCTACAAAAATATGCAATATTATCTTGGACAAAAAACAAGAAACACCCCCATACTCGATTTTATTTGGTCCCCCAGTTGTATAGCTAGGTTATTATTAAATAATAAACTATTACCCCACCCCTCTACTCATAGGAAAACCACTATGCAGGTATTTGAACTAATACCAGTTCAGCAGAAAAAATTTGTTAGTGGAACTTAGTGTGTACTGTGCTGGTACCAGTGTATCAGACCTAGAAGTGTTTTCACACATTTTAAGTCACTGCAGGGTTGAGAATAGTCCAGCAACCAAAAAATATCCATCCAACAGTGATCCCACGGCCAGAGGCAGGCCACCAAAGAAGAGTGGGAGGATGACTGACACAAATTGTGCAAAGTAGGTGTAGGCAGTGTGTAAAACCCCAGCTGTGTATGATACAGTCATTTCTGTCCAACACACACTAACAGGCCTAACACCACCTTGGTTTTACTGTGTTGCGCTGAGAATGACCCACCACCTGAATAATAAGAGGCAAGCAGGGGTCTTATTGTAGTTCTGTTTCATTTTGGATGCAGTAGTTGTGGGTAAGTTGTACAACAGATGGAGTACAGTCAGTAACTGTACACCTACAAAGTATAGATTATAGTATATAAGTGGTGTCATATGGTCTTTTGTGTTATTGTATACCATTTGGGGTTTTTTGCCCTTGGAACAAAGTGGTCCAACGACTCAATCAAGGCAGAACACACAGAAAGAGCAACTGAGATTACAATAACATTAGAAAACAGCATTAATAAATCATACATATTTAAAGTTACATTATTAATTATGTAGCTAATTGTATTTGCTGCATTTGCATTTAAACTGTTTTTGCATTGTATCATCAGACGGGGCAGTGGGTAGTGCTGTCGCCTCACAGGTAGAAGGTCCTGGGTTTGATGGCCAGGTCACAGGTGCCTTTCTGGGTGGAGTTTACAAGCTCTCCCCATGTGATGGGTTGGCCTCCTGTCCAATGTTTACTCTGCTAGTCAACTGAGATCGGCTCCAGCTTCCCCATGAATGAATGACTTGTATTATTAGATTCAGGTCATGATTTCGCGTGTGTGCCCAATGATGTGCAAAACTACAATTTACCTTTAAAGGACAATGACTTTTTTGACCGCTACATCTCTCACACACACTCACACTCTGTGGAAGAATGATTTTACATTCGAGTGTCTGCAGCCCTCTTTTGTGCTGTTTGGTAATACATGCAATGCATAACAGTATATTGATTCTCATATTGAGCTGCGACAATTAGTCAATCGATTAGACTGATCTTTAGTCCACCTCAGTTATGGGAAAGTGTCAACATGTCATTTTGTTCTTTATATGATGTTTAGTAAAAAAACTATAAAGCTTTTTAATGACATCTGATACCCTTTTTAATTTGACAGATAATGTGTCTGCTGTTTCAGAGTACCATAAAACAAAGAAACTGCTCAGTCCAGAGATGGAACTTTGAATGATGGCAGCAGTAAAGTGAGACAAAATCACAGAATAAAATGAGTTCATCAACTAGTCAAATAATAAAACCAAATGTCAGCCCTTAGAAGTTATGAGCTTTTTTGTAAAGCTATACTATTTAAATATAATTTCAAAATTGCATTTCACCACTATCAGAACTGTTTGCAGTTCAGGTGATTTTAGAAGATATCAGCCCAAAACAGTCAAAATGGACCTATAATTAAATCTTTTGACTTTAACTTAAGTTTAGAAAGTTTCTACGTTCTTCTTTCAACAGGGAGTTATGTATTATTTATCGACAGCTTTGCGTCTGCACTTCATGTTGCCGATGATGCTTCTCCTAACCAGGGCAGCAGGTGGGGTTGAGGCCTATCCCAATGCTCATAGGGTGAAATTCACAGGCCTCTTCCTCTGTCTGTGCATGTTTATTGCATTGCTTGGATGCATTACTATTTGAGATCAGAGCAATATTTAGTCTGACTCGGGTCATTTTCCATATCTAAAATCATATTAGAACATATAGGAACCTAAATGTAGTTTAGTACAAATTGTAAATGTTTTGTGTCTCTGTGTAAAGGTACATGGAAATAATTGAAATAGATAACTCTTTGGGATGCAAGTTTAAGCAAATGTCAGTTTAAATGTTTGAGTTCTGGTTTATTAGTGTGAACCATTCATAGTCATTTTTGGGGGTAAAAATAACTTAAATAACTTTGATTTGTTCTTGTTGGTTCTCGATCTAATTAGTCAGAAGGAATGAGCCAGTTTGGATTAGAGCGACCAAGTTTTTAGTCAAATTTATTGTACAAAGGTCTTGAAAAGTACTGACATTTTTTGTTTTTAGTAGAAATAAATACCACAACTCAAGCAAGTGTTTTTTTGGAATGGAAGAATGGTGGCTATGAGTGTCAAGCTAAAAACTTTACTCAGTGGAACAGTATAATGCATGTTTTTTTTTTGGCCTGAGACAAATGCATATACACATACAAATACAAAAAAAAACTTTTGGAAAGGAGAAAGGTTAGCAGCAGGTTGCCCTGTGTGGAAAAAGTAATCAAACACTTTTTCAAGGCAACTTTTAAGAGGTGACCGCCCCAATGTAGTTCAACAGGTGACTTTCCGGCCTGTTGAGAAACAAAAGGGGGGGAAAGTGCAGTGAGACAAGGCACAGAGAAAGAGAGAGAGAGAGGAAGGAGGGAAGGAGGGAAAGAGGGAGAGGGACAGGGCCCCTGGGAGGCAGCTGTCCCCTCTGGGCTGTTTGGAGAGCATTCTGCACTACATGCATCACTCTTTGCCACTGTGCTCCATTAGTGCGCCTCTGCTCTGATTATCAATCTGCAGCCTGCTTCCCCAGAGAGGACGCCCCGTTAGCGTTAGCATAGCTCAGTCACTGCTAATGACCACCCCGGCTCCACTGGCCTCCTTCAGAGGACAACACAGCACTACTCAGTCAGCAACTTTCCCCTCAGTGCCATCCTTCAGCTGGCCCAGAGAGACACGGCCTCTGGAGCGGACCACTGCGCTTATCTACTCCCCACAATGCGGCCTCTGAGCTGCCGCCCCCTATCTGTATTATTGATGAGCCATTTGCATGCGTTTATGTGATCTCCCTGTTATCTGGGCTGCATTTAGTGGCAAGCTGTTGGTTCTGCTAGTGAAGATTGGTCCCCTAAGGCTGCATGGATCTGTCGCTAAAGCTTTGGATAGACATAAATGTCTGTGAAAATCCTAAGAGATTATGAAAAAATCCCCCACATTCTGGCAGATTTTTGTACATTCTTATAATGACTAGAAAATTAGGGAACATGTACAATTCTGTTTAGCTGAATGTATTCATATTGCAGTAATATGAGTAATTGGCTCTGCAGACATCTGTCCAGTAGGCCATACCAGTAACCAACAATTTAAAGGCGAAAGTAGTAAAACTCAAACTGTAGAAAGACAGAAAAAACAGAGAGGATCCAAGTCTAAAAAGGGGAAAATATGAAAGAAAATAAGGAAGAAACACTGACAAGAGCATGAGGAAGAAGACTCAAAAGAAAAACTCCTTTAAGCCTTCACATGACACCATTTAAACCAAGATAATGAGATCACCGACATTGTCATGATCTCTACAGTGTTTACACTAGGAGATCTGTGTTCCTGTGTTTGGGAACCTCGCACACAACCATACGACTGATCTGCGACCTGGGTGTTCAGACTACGAGATCTCTCACTAGCGGGAATAAGTACTAGTTTAAACGCTCCCATATGGCTGGAGATGTTGCATAGTGACCTCCTGAGTTTACTCTAAGTGGCGTAGCTCCGTGGCCATGCCACCCACCACCACCAAACTCAGGAGGTAAATAGAGCTCACGCTCCATTTTTAAAGGAGCCCTTGAAGTGATACCCTGGGGAAACTAAAGCTATTTTGTACATTTTAAACTGTATAACTTATGAATGCAGTCACTAGACCCTCGTGTATCACCACTTGTACTGTATATCTGTGCACAGATTAACCGACAAATCGCCTTTGAACAGCGGCTTTTGTCTGTAACTTCCAAAGTTCTTCTACAACCTGGAAATTGTGGCTGAAGTCTTGTACTGTGAACAAGGCTTTAGAGGGAGAACTTCTGAGAATAACCTAAACTCAAACTCTGGTGCTTTCTTAGAGCATGAGAAAGAAACAGCAAAAGGGAACCTAGGTACTAATGGTACAACTTCCTAAGACCACAAGGAAGAACCAAATGAAAAACTGAAACAGAGAAGAATAAAAAATGTAAGCGCTTTTAAAGCTTAAGGAATCAAAACCAACAGGAACCCAGATAACCCAGACATCTTAAGAGCAATAGGAGGAAACAGTAAGAGGAACCTAGACTCAAAAGACAAATCTCAAAGAAGAAAAAATCTTAAATTGACCAAATGACCCAAAATGTTCATTCCCTATTCTGGGGTTTATCTACATCCTGGTTACATAGTTTATCTCTGTTCTGGCCTCTGCTCTAGTCTTTTGCTTCTGCTCTGTGTGGAAATAACATGTATTTAACCTAACTACATATTTTATGACCTCTGTAACAAGGATTACATGGCTGTGCAGCGGTTAGCGCAGATGCCCCACAGCAAGAGGGTCCTTTATTTAATCCCTGGGTCGGCCACAGGTTTCTTTCTGGGTGGAATTTGCAAGCTCTCTCCATACTTGCATGGGTTTCCCCAGGTGTGACGGTTTACTCCAACTGTCTTATGGTTTAGGTTAACTCTAAATTGCCCACAGGTGTAAGTCCAGGGTATACCTTGCCTTGTGCCCATAGTAAGCTGGGATCAGCTCTGACCCAAACTGGGTAAGCAGTTTAGATGATGAAGAGATATATGGCATTTTGAGAGGCTCTCACCCATAGTGACTGATTAATGTGCTCTGTTGTCCACTCTTGAGAATGCCTTCGTTGCTACCACAATAGGTTAGAGTCCTAAATACCCTTAAGCTGAGACAGAAACTAATGCTAAGGCTAATACCTACAAAGACACACAATCCGTTGAAAAGGACACAGCATGAGTGCAATACAGGGCAGTACAAGTGCTAGACGAGCGCTCAATTAAAAGCTCAGGTCTTCAGACTGAGTGACTGTGCTGATCAGACAGGAAAAGTCTCGATGCTTGTTCTCCATGCTCCATGAAGGACATTGGGTCAAGCTGCGCCTTATTTCAAGCTTGAAGGGCTCTAGGTATGGATCTGGCTTTGATCACTGCCATCAGGTAGGGAGGGGCTGGTCCATCTTCGGCTTTGGAGGCAAGCATGAAGGCTTTAAATCTGATCCCAGCAGCTATAGGAAGCTAGTGAAGGGACCACAGCAATGGAATGACACAAATGAACTTAGAATGTTAGAAGACAAGCCATGCTGTTGTATTCTGGATCAACTGCAAAGGTCCGGAGTCTGCTGAGTCTTCAGATGCCAAGAAACTAAACATATACTTGGGTGGTACTTGTCCTTGGTCTACTGAAGTGATCCAGATTTGAGTCTTTTGCCAGCATAGACTATAGGATTACATCCAGATTATAGCGTTATGCCTCGATTGGCATGAAACAAGATTGGAGACAAGGAATTTGAGTGCTGACGATGGATCTCAGATGGGCAAGGGTACAAAGTAGACAGACCTGGTTGAGTAAGGCAATGATTAAGATAAGCTGAGAGGCATTTTGCAGTGCTTTGTTTGACCCACCATAGTGTAGTGAAAAGGGGGAAAGGCTAAGAATGGCATGGACCTGGATCCATATACATTCCTATCCTCCATCATTCATCTCCTCATAGAGGAATGATGGAAAAGACTATATCACATACTAGATGATGTCAGATGTTAGACTGATTGAGGTATAAGGCTGATTTCTATAATGAGTTTATTCTTAAATGTTGCAATTGTTAATCATTTATATAACAGGAAAACTGGATGGGGCAAATAATCTGAATTTGATGAAAAATGATTGATGTGTATAGTTTTATGATTAACATATAGGACTTGGCCACCTTTCATAGTAAGTGCTTGTAATACTTCGCTAGGTAATGCGTAACTAAGGGTTGCCACGGTGGTTAGCGCCGTTGCCTTACAGGAAGAAGGTCCGGCGTTCAATCTAGGGTGCTCCGGTTTCTTCTCACTGTCCAAAGGGTTGTTGTTTGTGATGACTGGCTACTCTATATTTCCAATAGGTGTGACTGTGTGTGAATGTTTGTCTCAGACCTGTGATGGCTTGCGCCCATGGTCAGCTGGGATTGGCTCTAGCTTCCCCGTGACCCAACATGGATAAGCGGTTTGAGTAGATCCTTTGAGTTGGACTCAAGCATGGTATGATCTTTAACGTTGCATGAGCACAGAACCTGAGCATGACGCTAATGGTGTGACTGTCCCGTTGAGGATGATAACGAGTCTTCTTACCTTACAGATGAACGTAACACTGCCTCTGTAAAGATCTTATATCTGCAGCATGATTTAGTGAACACGGGCATCTGAACCATTATTCTGCTCACTGGAGCAAGTCAGAGCGTCCATACGGGCTTTCACGACTTGCATGCAGCTTTTTCTTGGCATCAATTTCTATCGAAATCCAGATGAGCACAAAGAAAAAATAATTTTTACATTCAGCAGGACAAAAAATGTCCTGTGATTCTTCATATGTGGAGCCAAAAGGGTGAACCCAGTAAGGGGTGATGTTTTCTCTGCCTAATTTGATATATCAGGATCTTTAACATAAGAACATCAAAATTCAGCTCTAATAAAGTCAACTGATCCATATTTCACCAATCCAATGAAGAGTAAACCTCAAGCCCCAAAGGTTACAGTAATGCTCTGGACTGAACCATTACTGCCCCACAAGTAAACACACAACATTACAGTCTGGACTGACTCATTACTGCCCCCACAGGTCAATACACAACATTACAGTCCAGTCATTCAACAGAGGAAAAAGAATGTGAATGTAATGTCTTACCGAAGTCAATCAAGTGGCACTACAAAACGTGCAGTAGATTTGAGCACATTCATTTTAACGCCAATGTGGACAAGGCATAACTGAAAATTGGTGTGTTGCATAAACACAAAATCTGTAAAGTAACCTTGACCAAAACGACTCCAAATATGCCACAAAGTATGATCATTACGCTGCGTGAGGATGACGGATGCACTTCAGTTTGATTGACTAATTGCTGCAGCTCTGCATGTGTCGATACACAGTGACACATTGCATATACTCCCATAAAGCACAAAAAAAGGAGGATAAACACTCAAATGTAGATCAAAGCTGTCCTTCCACAGAGTGTGAGTGTGTGAGAGAGGGTGTTGCGGTCAAAACAGTCATTGTCCTTTAAAAGTCAAGAAAAAAGCCCAAGAGAGACACTAGAGTCAGGACAAAACTGAATACAAATGAGCGATAAACATGAGACATGGAATGAGTGAGAGAGATGCATGTGAAGAGAGAGGGTTTGGCCCCAGTGTAGGGTGAAAGAGGGAAGGAGAGTGAGGCTGCTTTCATTACTGTCGGACTCTCTCTCTCCCTTTAGGGTGCAGGTGACCCCACTGCTCGGCTACAAGCGCACACATGCCGGGCTAATCATTCTGTTTTAATCACCAGGATACTCTGCTCTCGCTCTCTCGCTCTCTCTCTCTCTCTCTCTCTCTCTCTCTCTCTCTCTCTCTCTCTCTCTCTCTATCTCTCTATCTCTCTGTCTCTCTCTCTCTCTCTCTCTCTCTCTCTCTATCTCTCTCTCTCTCTCTCTCTCTCTCTCTCTCTCTCT
>JBBIGC010141690.1:0-20455 GCA_037576955.1 Lepidarchus adonis | reverse complement strand
AGAGGCAGAGGATTTGCAGGATGCACAGGTGACTGTAGAGGCAGAGGATTTGCAGGATGCACAGGTGACTGTAGAGGGAGAGGATTTGCAGGATGCACAGGTGACTGTAGAGGGAGAGGATTTGCAGGATGCACAGGTGACTGTAGAGGCAGAGGATTTGCAGGATGCACAGGTGACTGTAGAGGGAGAGGATTTGCAGGATGCACAGGTGACTGTAGAGGGAGAGGATTTGCAGGATGCACAGGTGACCAGAGAGAGACGGAGGAGGGGTAGGATGCACAGGTAATTAGATTCAGGTAATTAGATTTCAACAAGACAGATGTTGATCAAATCAGCCTTGTGTGAGACCCGATGCCACTTTTTTAATGGAAACCATTTCTTAAAATGCTTGCAGTTGTGTCATGAATTAATTTCTAAATAGAAGCTTTACCCAGGATTAGGTAAAGAATTACAATTTTGTGGCAAACAAACGCTGTTTATGGACAGTGGACGGACATGTAAAAGTTGCAAAGCTGCAGTAATAATCATAGAAAACCAAGGATTAAGGAATGATAAACTGTGGGAAAACTATGTGGATGACGATGTGTTCAGAAAGTGACAAAGATCCAGTTAATTCATACTGGAACAACAATGTGATGCATTACAGAGTCTGTATTTTATGCAGTTCCACTGCGATGGTTGGCACATGTGTGTTTCCTCTGCTTAAAATGTGTGAGATGGGTGTAGACCTTAACCCTCATGATGTTTGATCTAACGTTAAGACACTTGAAACAGATATGTCATTGTGTTTGTGTGTTTGTGTGTTTGTGTGTGTGTGTGAGATCGCGCATGTGTGTATGCTTGTATGTGTTTATGTGAGAGAAAAGAATAAAAGAAGGGGGAGAGAAAGTTATTAGGTCATAAATCTGATCCATGTTTGTTGTGGCTGAAAGGCGACAGCATGTTTACTTGTTTTTTTAGATGAATATGTTTACAGACCACACACATGGGGTTGGACACACGCACACACACACGACACATGTATACGAGCACATGTTGTTGGATGGATGGATGGATGAATGAATGATAGATACCTTGTCAAACCTTTGCTAGCATATTTGAGACGTCCTACAAATAAATGAAGCAGGAACTCAACTCTATCTGAGCAGATCAGAGGTCGTCCTGTGCCGAGAGGCAAACCTCTGGCAGCAATTACTGCCATGACCTTGCAAACTCTGACCTAGGGGCAGCACTACGATTGATAGCATGTTAAGTCCAACTCTCAAGACTCAAGACCTCACCTTTCAAACAGATACCCTCTTATACGATCACCCTCACAATTAATTACAGTAACAACACAAAGCAGCTCACCATGAGATGTTGATTCCAGATTGGACACCAGACCAAACAGTATTATCTTTATTTCAGCAGAACAACAGTAAAAAGGCAATCAGGCTTTATGTGCTGCTGCGCCACAGTCCATGGATAGTTTTAAGCGGAGGCTTAAAACCTTACTTTTCAAAGGAATATATGACTGTTAATTCAATTTTGTCAGCTGGTTTTATGATGGTTTCCTTTTTTATTTACTTTTATCATGCTTTGTAGCACTCAGATTTTTTTTAAAAAAAAGTAAAATGCATTATAAATAAGATGTATTATTATTATAGCAGTGTAGCTTTGCACAGCAAAAACACCAAACATCTGCCAACAAATGGCACAAATTTTTCTCTTTGCTAAGAGCATTGTGCAAATATTTTACCTTATTTGAAACCATTTTAGCACAAAATATATTGTGCAAAAAAGTGGCTGATCAGACTGCAAAATCTTAGCAACTAGGAAAAAGTGACTGAAAACGAGACTGTATCTACAACCTGCAATCAAACTTTATTTATTTGCTTTTATTTTATTTATTTACTTATTATTTATCTGAAATAAGTAAACAAAAAATGTATACATTTTCAATCAAAGGTAAAAAAGATTTCTTGTTTAGATATGTGGATTCTGTTTTGTTGATTTCTCTAGTCATTTTTAATAAATCTAATAATCAATTATTATTAAATAAATGTTTCATATCCTTCTAACTATCATAAAACATGCTGAATGTTTAGATGACTAACACAGTCTTACAAAGATAACAGACTTCTGTTGAATTGTTATCGTGCATGGAAACAGAAAATGTATTCATCTTTTATTTCCAATATAATTTCTCTAGTTTTGTGAATTTTATGAGTGCATTAAAGTTTCCTAATTGAATGTGTTCTTTCTAAGTCCACATCACTGCAGTAAAGTTTACTTCTGTGAACACCAGTTACACACATCTGCCACTGATGGACCAAACCTCAGAGCACAGAGTTAATAGGTCTGTAGCTCCAGGCTCATAGGAAGCTATGCAGCTGTTTCAACAAGACAGATGTTGATCAAATCAGCCTTGCCACTTTTTTAATGGAAACCAGTTCTTAAAATGCTTGCAGTTGTGTCATGAATTAATTTCTAAATAGAAGCTTTACCCAGGAGGTGACACCTGCCACCACATCACAGTATAGAACCAGTATAGAGAGTTTTGCTTCACAAGTGCAACAGACTCTATACTCAATCACATTCTCTTTTGTGAGTGGTGACTCTCATCCCAGTCATCTAAACTGCTCCAGCTGCACAAAGATTTTGAACCCTGTGTTCCACACAGGTGGCAGATCAGTGGCATGTACAAACAAGGGTGAGGGCAAGGCAGTTTCAAAAAGGTTTAGCAAGCTAAATATACATCAAAAATATACAAGAAATATAATTTTATAATTTAAAATATAGAATCTAATAGAAACTTGTTTTCTAAACTTTGAATTTTACTGTCTAAAGTATAAAAGTGTATTGTACATACACCTTTTTGCTACAGTTAACAATTATCAACCAATGATAATATTATATTTATTATTGTTGTTGTTCCTAATTAGAAAACTATGTGCTCTACTCTGCTATACTTTTTATTTAGGGTTTTTTAAAGGGCTACATATCAAAACAATTTTAATATTCCTTAAACAAATGTGACTTTATGATCCTGAGCCAGGTCAGATTTAATAAAAGTTGTGTTGGGTCAGTACTCTGTGGGCATTGACACTTGTTCCTTCACCCTCATTAAATACAGTAAAACCTTGGATTACGAGCAACGTGGTTTTGAAAATGTTTCGCAAAATGAGCAAATAATGATAAATGAATGAGGTCTTGCAATGCGAGCAGTACGTAAACTGTATGTACGTATATCCCAACCATTCGCCCAATTCTATAAGCCACAGAAAATGCTCTTTTATGTTTTATAAATCTAAGATAAGCTGAAGTGTTACTTGCTTAACCAATCTTAAGTAAAATCATCTAATTTGACCCCTGGAGGCATTTGAAACTCTAGTCCAGTAGTGACATTATACTGTAGTTGAACGTGAACAATTAAATTGATAAAATTTTCAACTTACTGATATCATGTTGCTACGCAAAATCTACACTGCAGAATTTCAACCAGATTGTTGCTTTCGCGAACCAACATCGTCACTGATCTATCTTTGTTTTGTGTTTCTTTTCAAACTGTTTGTAGTAAACAGTAAATTTAATTGCATGTCATCTTTTTGTGCACTGAATTATACTTTAAGCAAATGTATTTTCATGTATTTTCACCCCATTTAAGCAAGCTGCACCCAATACGCAGGTTTGTAAAATTGATGTATAAGCCACGGACATCATTGGGGAAATACGGTAGGTACTGTGTGTGCATCAGGCATTTTTTTTTATTTTGTGTCCAAGTGTAGTGACAGTTTATTAGTAATTACGTGATGTGGATAAAAAAGAAGCAACTACACTGTAAAAAAAAAAAACTGGCCTACTGTCCAATCAACATAAAAATCACATGTTAAATAAATAGAACATATATAATTTTGAGTTGAAAAATTCACGCCACAAGTATCATAGGGATTTGGTAATAAAGCAATATAGTGTTTCCTCAATTTACATTTTTATTAAATTCAATTACAAAAGGAATAAATTATGTGGGAATGCGTGTACATCCAGGCTTTTGAAAGTTTTGGCGCCATCTTGGACTACGCATCTGCAGGTGGAACTCCAGAAGAAAGTAAGTAAACTTTTATATATTTATATTTTAATATTTCTTGTTGTCGCACACAAAATTTTCCCCTGGAAAAACTGTTGCTGGAAGATGGTTTGAATTCTAAGTTTCTAAGAGAGCCAACTTTATGTAACGTCAAAGCGGATTTAGATAAACAATTTTATCTAAAATCGCTGCTCTTGTTTGTTTATCCAGTCCCTTTATGATAATGACACATAATATTTGGACAGAGCTGACAGTTATGATTTGAAAGCTTTTTGTCAGTAAATAAACAATTATTTTGAAAATAGGTATGTTTAATGTAATGTCTTTAAGTCTAATTAAGCCCAGAATATGGACAGCTTACCTATTACATTAATACTCAAGTCAACACATTTCAAGCATCTGCATGTCCATTTTACATGTACGACAGGCTTCAAACTAACCATGCTTTGTTAGAGTTTAATGTAATATTAGGATGTGAAAGTTTATTTTACAGTGCGGTGCAGAACATATAAAACATATTAAGGTGTGTTATGTAAACTCTCCATTTAGCGACGGTAGTGACCCAAGAGTAATTGCTGAAACGAGAGATTGAACTGCTCAGTTCATCTGTTGGGTGTGGAAGTGGGTTGAGAAACAGAAGTCAGTACAGCCACATTTACATAGACAGTAATATCTTATTACCATTAAACACCTTATGCGCAATTAATGGCCTTTTAGAAATTTCCAGCCGCACAGCTCCAGCAGCGGTCCCCAACCACCACATAGTAATTTCTTGTTGAAATGAGTATTGCAACAGCTTTTTAAACCCTTAATCACTCATTTGTAGGATTACAGAAAAATTATAATCCTAAAAATGTTTAATAACTAAACTGTACCAGTTGGCTTCAGCAGAGGTGGTCATAATTTCTGATAGCAACTGTCAAATATTGTGACCCCAGAAAGGGAAAAAAGTGAATAAGGTGGCATAAATGTTTAAGTTGACTTATTCCAAAAAAAATTATCACCTTTAAAGTGTATTGGGCACAGCCACGTTATTGGGCAAAGTAAAGCAACATGTGAAACAACACCTATAGATTCATAAATTGACCAAACCAAAACCTTCCATTTTAATTGTGCAAAATATCTAATATTGCACTAAGATTGCATCTGTCACGTTATTATGCTAAAAAAAAAAAGAATACAGGAAGAACCAGAGAAATTCAACATTTTCATGTGAATTGTGTGATTTTAAAGATGTTTGTGATGAACAAACTTTCTTTGCTCATATTGATTTCATTTGAGAATTCAAGAGTTTGTGCACTGCCCCTTTTCAAATTGTGATTTTAAGACAAACAAACTTTCAAGCTTCAGCTAAAAGCAGGCATCATAAATCTCATTCTGTGAGTGATTTTAGAAAAGTATGTGCAGAGTCCAATTCCGTTGACCTGGTTGACACTGGAAGTTGCGCTGATACTATAGAGGAGCGTTTTTCTCAAATACAGGACCTCTCCCTCCTCAGTCAAATAGAAGAGACTGCTCAAGAGAATGTGGGATATTCTTGAACACAACCTTGCCTCTCTTTTTTGTTCATGCAAACAGTGCTGCACATTTCACAATTGCAACACAGAAAATAATGGAAGAATTGAATACTTATCTTCAATAAGACAATTGAAGAGACTCAATTAAACTCAAATAAACCCAACATACAGACAGATGACAATATTATCCAGGACATACAATACAATACAATACAATACAATACAATAATACAATCCTTCTCTTGTAACCACATAAGGAAAAGAGCCAACTATCATCAAAAGGAATTTGTGTTTTAAAGAATTTTTATTTGATTGAGCCAACTAAATATTTATGTGACAGGACACATAAAAATAATGTTGTTTATATTTCTGTCACTCAGGTTCTTGGGAATTTGTGGAACCGAGCAGACTATTTAAGTAACATAGTCTTTCATCAGGAATCAGTGCCAGGAAAGTGCAGATCTTTTCGAGATGGTCAGTATTATAAAGACAATGTACTCCTTGGAGAAGTAGATGAAAGTATTTGTCTAGGCTTATATACTGATGATTTTGAACTTTGTAATTCTCTGGGCATATCAAAGAAAATTCATAAAAGTTCTGCGGTATATTGGGTCCTCCTCAATTTACCTGCTCTACATTCTTTTTTTTTCGTTTGGCAAGAGTGCTGATGTTCAGCAGTTTAAATTTAAAAAGTTTTTTGATCTTTAATTCAGAATAGAAATCTTTGAAACAGGAGGGGATAAATTGTGAGGCTCTAGGCTCTAGATGATAATCTCGGAGCCCACAGACTAACCGGCTTTCAGGAAAGTTTTAGAGTTAAACGTCTCATATGTCAAAATAATATAAAGTGGGGCAAAAAAAAGTATTTGGCAACCTCTGATTCTGCAATTTGTCCCACTTATAAAGATGAGAAAATTCTGTAAGGTTCACTTCAATTGTGAGAGACAGAATGTAAAAAAATCCAAGAAACTACATTGTATGATTTTAAAATAATTTATTTGTATAATGGTGCAGAAAATAAGTATTTAGCACCTACTAACAAACAAAAGATTCTGGCCCTCACAGACCTGTTACTCTTTCTTTAAGAAGCTCTTCTATCGTTACCTGTATTAATGGCTCCGGTTTGAACTTGTTATCTGTATAAAAGACACCTGTCCACATCTTTAAACAGTCAGACTCCAACCTCCACAATGGCCCAGACCAGAGAGCTGTCTAACGACACTAGGTACAAAACTGTACACCTGCACAAGATGAGCCAATCTACAATAGTCAAGCAACTTGGTGAGATCAACTGTTGGAGCAATTATTAGAAAATTGAATAAATACAAGATCACTGACCATCTGACCTCTTGGGGTACAAATGATCTTGAGAACAGAATTACATGGGGGGAACTGGTCAATGACCTAAAAATAGCTGGGACCACAGTAATAAAGGCTACTATACACACTATGTCATCATAGATTAAAATCCAGCAGCACTCGAAAAGTCCCCCTGCTTAAACCAGCACATGTCCAGGCCCATCTAAAGTTTGCCAGAGACCATCTGGATATCATGTGGTCAGATGAGACCAAAATGAACTCTTTGGAAGAATACTGAGTTGCATCCCAAGAACACCATACCCAATGTGAAGCATGGGGGTAGAAACATTATGCTTTGGGGCTGCTTTTCTGCAAAGGGACCAGGACGACTGATCCGTATTAAGGAAAGGATGAATGGGGCCATGTATCGTGAAATGTTGAGTGAAAACCTCCTTCCATCAGCAAGGGCATTGAAGATAAACATGGCTGGGTTTTTCAGCATGACAATAATCCCAAACACACCTCCCAGGTAATGAAGGAGTGACTTTGTAAGAAGCATTTCAAGGTCCTGGAGTGGCCTAGCCAGTCTCCAGATCTCAACCCCATAGAAAATCTTTGGAGGGAGTTGAAAGTTTGTGTTGCCCAGCGACAGCGCCAAAACATTACTGCTCTAGAGGAGTTCTGCATGGAGGAATGGACCTTAACACCAGCGACAGTGTGTGAACCTTGTGAAGACTTACAGAAAACGTTTGACCTCTGTCATTGCCAACAAAGGGTATATAACAAAGTATTGACAAGACCTTTGGTTATTGACCAAATACTTATTATTTGCAAATAATTTCTCATTTTTCTCTCATAGTTGAGGTAAAGCTATGATGAAAATACAGGCCTTTCTCATCTTTTTAATCTTTTTAAGTGGGAGAACTTGCACAATTGGTCACTGACTAAATACTTTTTTGCCCCACTGTATGACTAAATGCAACTTTAAGTCCAATTTAATATTGACATGTTATGATATTTATTGACTGCTGAAAATGTCAGAAAAACAAAAGACAAACCCACTGTTGGGGGAGCCTCATTCTCCAAATAAAGTGCCAATGCTCTCCTCTCCCACCACCTCCAGGCCCAGATTCATCCCTTCAGGTGTTAAACAGCTTTTCTTAACTCACACTGAGGGACAAACACCCGAAGTAATGCTTACCACCATTTATAAACTCATTCAAGGACAGCCTAAGGGACTTTTTAGTCTAAACAGTTTTGACTGACATTAGCACAACTTAGCACGAGCCAAGATGGACAGCTTAAGGGACTCTACACACAGTTAATCAAAGGGCAGGGAGCCTGTGTTTGAAATTTGATGGCCTGAGGTGATTACAGCAAGGTGAAACTGTAGAATCTTCAGCATTCGTCTATTGGCCTAAAATGTGTTATTCTACGAAGCAATCCAGTTATAGCAATGCAGATGTTTGAGAAACGTGTAGAAACCCTCATGAGAGACCTCGTCATGTCTCCTGCACAGCCCATTGGGGAAGTTGTTGACTTTTTCTACCATGTGGAATTCCAGCAGTGAGGCTCACCACATATTCAATGCTTGTTTTTTGTGAAAGACCCCTCAGAATTCGAAAAAATTCAAATGAGAAAGTGTGTGAGTTTCTCAATAAATACATCACCTGCCAGTGGCCAGATCCCCACAAAGAACATGATCTCCATCGGATTGTCACTGAGGTGCAGATGCAAATTCAAAACACTGCAGATTTGGATTTCTTAAACTACCTGTTTAGGAGAACCATCATTATTCACCCAAGACCAAAGAAGGACACTGAATCTGAAGACTGTGAACAACAAATTGATAGAGAGGGCAGATGTGACACTATAGCACAAGTGAAAAGTATGCTCAGAGGAGTATGGGAATCTGGTGAATGATCCTAACGAGAATTTTAAGAACATGGAACAGCTTTTGGAAAGACTCAACACAAGCCAGGAAGAATATGCAGAATGCCTACGAAACCTCTACCATGTAAGCCATATCGTTATGAAACGTGAGCCTAAAGATTGCTGGGTTAATCCAACATTACTTAAAGTCTGGGGCGTAAACATGGCTATCCAGTTCGTTCTAAATCCTTACTGCTACATTAAGTACATTCTCTAATACATATCAAAAGTAGAACACGAGATCATTAAAAGGATCCTCAAAGACTCAACTAGAGCTTCAGATCAAGACACCATAAAGGAGATTCTGAATGCATAGGCTAAAAATCATGGTCAGTTCCCAAAAAGCATCACATTCAGTCATTTTGTGCCCACCTACGACAATGCCATGAAGACAAGTTTGCAGATTAAGTGCCTGAAGAACAAAGACCCTGACTGTGAAGACATTTGAATAAGCAGGCTGAAATATAAAGCTAGGCCAGAGAATGCAGAGTTTTAAAAAACCAGCATGACAGATTGACAGTCAGTACAGGATTGTCTATGCAGGATAGAGAAGTAAGACCTCCATACCTTTACAGTTGTAAAATTCTACAGAACATAGTTGAAATTGTACCTTATCAGTCAGACTTCCAAATGAAGACAGACCACCTTCCAAGCAATCAGTCATTTTATTATTTGGCTTCTGTAAGATTAGTACGAGAAAAACAGCTTTGTAGAGTGTCGATAAAAAGTGGGGAAAGTTCACGAAGTACAATGAAGGAATTGAGAAAGCCATTGAAGATTTCCAAGAAATGGGACCAATTGAAGATGCTTGGACTAATCTGCCGCTACAAATTAGCTTGTTCGCCTGGAAAGTCTCATGGGATATGAGCAAACAAACCCACAGGATATGGAAGAGCAGGATAACGTACCAGATTTCACCAGAAGAGAGAACACCACAGCCATGCCAATGATGGAAGGCCCGCTCCTCAATGACGCAGAAGTCAGTCAAATGTACCGCAGCCTGAATAAAACAGTCACTTGTGTTTTACATGAATCGAGAATGGTGTAGAAAACGTGTGCAGAGAAACTCCAGAGCAGTTCATGTATGATGTAGCAGGTGGTGCTGGCACTGGAAAACCCCATCTTATAAAGTTTATCTACATCGAAGCTTCAAAAATACTAAATACGTTGCCTTGTATTTAAAAAGAGACATTTCCAGTCCAACCGAAGTTTAAAGCCCCAATAACAAAAACTTGGAAATTCTTTAGATGAAGTAATCTTTTTTCAATGCACAGATTTTGATATTTGATGAAATATCAAATGGTGTAAAAAAAAATTATTTACTTACATTACCTGATGAATTCTGCAAATCAAGAGAAGCAAGAAACCTTTTGAAGAAATGTCAATGTTGGTCAACTCATTTCTATCAGCTCCCTCCCCTTGGAAAACAAAAGGCACTCCCTGCATTTTAATGTGGTGGATTTCTGCTAAGATCGTTTGCAAAATATCACCCTAACAGAAATCCTGCTGCAGAGAGGCGACCTTACATTTGCTGAAGTCAGTGCATGAGTCATGCTCACAAAAAAATTGAGCTGGAACAGTTGGTACAGTTGTTCAAATAGTCACTGACACTAAAGGAGATTCTCAGATTGTAAAATTTACAGAAATACAAAATGGACAAAGCTGATGATGGACGAAAACATCAGAATAATGTATCTGGAAGAACCAACCACTCAGTTTATTTCAACCAGGCATGGAATATGTTGCACACAACAGTTTAGATGATCCTTTGTGATCCTGAAATAAGTTCTGTACTGGACAACATACAAAAAGCCGACCTCAACAATCATGAGCCTCTCTGAAATCTTCAAGCGGCTTCACTTTCTGCAATTCATATAGTGCTTCATAACTCAGAACGGTTGCTCAAATCAAGAACATTCTGAGTCATCATGAACTACTTTAAGCAGAAGTATTGTCAACGCTATCCAGACATGCAATGTACACCCATAACAGACATGTGCCATATCTGAACAGCAAAATCCTCGTCAACAAGCATGGTGGTGGAGTTGCTATGTTTGTGAAGAACCATGTTCAGGTACGTTTGGTACAGTATATTCAAAACATGACAAATTTGAAGCATCTTGTTAAGTTAAGTAGTCCCGTATTGGCAACAATTGCTACCATTTACAGACCACTGGATTGTAGCGTTTCTCTTTTTCTAACTAATTTGCACGCCCTTCTCAGTCTTGTAAATAACAGACTATATAATCAATAAAGCTCTCCTGTCTAAGCAAATCTAGCCCATTTATGATGTATTTATGAAGAAAGGAGACTCACAATTCTGTCTTGGGGTGTGACACTCCAAAAAGTGCACACTCCAGTCACTTTTTAGTTCTACAACCATGTAGAAATGACAACACTATATACATAGCCCCATTACTTTCAGTGAGTCACATCAAAGACAGATGTGTCTTTTTTCTTTTAACCATTCTTCCATTAAATATAACCATTTATATAAACCATAATAAGAACCTTTTTTAACATGTCAATAGATGCATCCTAAAACACAGAAGCTTTTTCATACACTTTTTACATACAATTATGTAAACAAAATACAAATACAAAATATGTTTGTACTTCCTCAGAGGATATTGCACATTTAATAACATGTTGTGGTTTCAATCACAGAGAATAAATGCGGATGAATAAACGTAAAACTCCTGTTTAACACAATCGTGCTGTTCTCATAAATCTGTTTCAGGCATCGTTATAATAACCTTACAGCTTTCAGGTTCTGGCTGGTAAAAGTCCTGAGATCATTTGTTTGAGGGCCTTTAAGAGAAGATTGTTTCCAGTGTTTTATTTTTCTGTGGTAAAATGAACAACTCATGAGACACCATCAAGCATCACCAAAATCCTATTTAGAGCTTTGAAGGGAGGTGATATGTTACTCTTCAGTAATTCCATGTGTTCTGGTTCCCAAAGAATTTAACAAAGAAAATTAAGCCCTGTTAAGTGGCAAACATCTACCCAACACTTTCCACATAAAACTGCACATTGCAGCCAATGAGCAGGAGGTGACAGTCTAATAACAAATGGAGCAGCGCCTGATGCTGTGGCCTGTTTGTAAACCAGGAGTTTACTCCAAACTCAAAAGTCCCTTCAAATGGGTCGGGAAGCAGCAGTGATTTATTAGGAATGGGAACCCTAAACCTTTTTTTCTGGAAAAAAATGGTGGAGCAGGTGACAGAGAAATTCTGGAGAAGTTGTAGAAGAGTAAACAGCAGCTTGAACTCTGAAGTAGATCACCTCTTTCACAGGCTATAGAATGCTGGTGGGATTATCACGGCTTTACTATTAACAAACAACAGCAAGTGAAGTACAACCTTCTACAATGCATGGATGGACAGATGCCAAATTAATTCCTTATCAGATGTAAATTAATTTCCAACAACCTCTGTAATGGTCTGTTTCTGCAATCCCAGACATAAAGGCTGTGTACCATTTACATATCTACCAGTTATTTGCACTATGGGTCAAAACAGTAGCACAGAACAGGGTTTCTTGCAGCCATTGTTGACTACAAAAGTCTTCATGGCCCAAAAGAACAGCCATACTGTTTCCAGTGCAATGAAACATAATATTTGATGAAGTTCAACAAATTAACCTAATAATTCAGGTTTTTTAACTGGCACTCTGGCACTTTACATTTAGCAAACAAGTCTTCAGAAAAAAAATCACAATTAGGTATGTGTTCAGCCCTACTGGTAATTTTCTGTCAGTACCACCCAATTAAAAGTGACTGTCATAAGCTATGGAAAATTTGCACAAATTCTTATGTGATAAGCAGAGATATATTAATGTTTACAGTTACATTCTAATGGCTTATTTTAAACTTGGCCATTCAAAAATAAAGCAATGAATTCAGATAATAAGTGTAATTCAACACTTTAAAAAAGTTTTTAATCTCATTCTATTCTATTTTCTATCAGTTGATTTGAGCTTGATGTTCTAATTTTGATTTACGGCAAATCAAGGCACAATTCTGGTGAAATCCTATTACTGTTAGCTGGCAGAAATATTTGTATGTAAGTAGTCTAGTGTTAATGCATATCAGATATTAAATGTTAAATATCCTAAGTAGTTTAAATTATACTATTTCACATTCTGCACTCCATAAGTAAATCACACACAAACATGGTAAACATACAAATACAATCAAGAACTTAAATACATGCACCAAAAATGCACACATGCCATTTCTCCTACAACTCTATATAATAAATCTGTCATTCTGCACAACTATCGCACATCAAAGGAACACCAGCATACAAGCCAGTCTTAGGCGTATCTACATCATAGTTGTTTTAAGAGGGTTTCTGGTAATTCTGTTATGTGACTGGGATGAGACTGTGGAACTGTGAGCTGTGGTCAGATGAGTCCATTTTTTGGTTGTTTTAAGAAAAAAAAAGTTCTTCATTCCAAAATTGAATACACAATCCAGATTGATATCAATAAAAGGTAAATCCTCATTTCCAAAAATATGTATAATAGTACTAAAGGTATTATTAACACTAAAATCCCTGAAAGAAATGAAATTTCTCGTAAGGAGCTCCCCCATCATTGCCCGCCCAAAGCTCTGCTTCGTTATGCAAATGTACTGTATAGGGAAATGTTACTGGAATGTGGGTTTGAACAGCATCCCTCCCTCCACAAGAAACGAGTGGAAAGCACTAGTGGACCCATGAAGCAAGAACAGCGGAGAAGATTGAGCGAGCGAATATTTGGCTCATGTGTACGTTCGCTTCCCACATTGAGAGCGCACTCTAAATCAGTGTGGGCATGTAACTCAGAAAAAGAGCATAAATGCGCATTAACAACTTGTTTTTTACACCCCGTGTGTCACACAGGTGATGTGATATAACAGCACATAAACATGTTTGAAGCATAATTAATTCACAAATCATTAAATCGCATCAGTTCTAATCAATTCCTGAATCATTCTCATGATTCTATTTGGAAAATGTGTGAGCAGGTAAGAGTGATAGATGTGTGTGCACTAGTGGAGCTTGTGATCATTGATGCTAATTTATCATATATTTTCATAATTTATGTAATAATTGCAGCCTTTTTTTTATTGGTGTGAATCTGACCGCAAGCTGACAGTGAAGAATGCAATGACAGTTGTGAAAGTTTTCTGGAAATTAAAGAGCACTTGTATGACACTGGATTACTGTTTCTCTCTGCCAACCAACCCACCCCTCTCCCCCAAACACACACACCTTATTTATTTCATATAAATAATAATTAATTTTAAATAAAACATGAGTGTAACAGAAGGTCATGAGTTCAAATCCTGGACGGGTAAAGGTGATCCCCTGGCACTGCCCATGTCAGCTGCCCACTGCTCCATTTTTTGTTGTGGTGCACTGTGGTGTGTTAACAATGACAAATATTCACTACACGTTCACTTATTATAAACAACAAAATACAATATTTTGATGTACAGGTGGGTCCTTTGGGGTTCCGTCATGTGTCATAAGTCAAGTTTGGCGCACGACAAAACCCCATTACTGAGCGTCTACTGTGTTTTGCCAGTCCACCAGAGGGACACATTTACCCACCTGAGGCTCTGTATTGCTTTTTGGGGGAATTTAATTAATGGTACATTAATGGTACTTTCACATTCCACACCATTAAAAAAACAGGGTTTGGGGCAGCGTTGTAACCACAAATTTTTATAAGGCAAGTGCATCATAAGTCGAGGACTTGTTACAAAGCAGACAAATGTATTAATTGACAATAACAGCGTACTGTACTGTCTGTATCTTACATGCGCACAGTGTTGCTAAATGTACTAAAAAGAGACACTATGAGGGAAACTAACTCCTTGAGTGTGTGGCTTGCAGTGCTTGTAGATGTGTGAATTCCAGAGAGCTGGACAATTTACATAACAAAACGGCTCAGTAGAAGAGGGCAGGCAGTAAGGAAGAGGGGTCTTCTTGCTGGGACAGTTTGAAATTTTCAGGGAATTATCCAAAAGGTAATTACTGCAACTCTTTTATGTCCATTAGCATGCTAAACAGTGTTTGCCACATCACTGTAATTCTTTGGACTAATTACCTGGTAACCTGTGCATTCTCCACTTTCTCTGTTCACCTTTGCATCATGTTCCTCCTCTCTGTCTTTTTATTATTGGTGCATCCTCCATGTCCTCTCCCTCTGGTCCCGTGTGTGTGTCATGTGCCTCCTCTGTACATTCACCTTCTCAGATCTGGAAAAGAAGCCAAAATGTAAAGACTATATAGCAAGCATCAAGAAGTATCATCATAAATTGAACAATCATAGATAACATATATTTATCATATATATATACACATGTTGGATTTTTTATTGTAAAGCTAAATCCACTGATTTAAGCACAGAAATATTTCAACCAAAACATTGTGCAATTACACAAATTATTTTGTATTTTTAGTCAAACTGAAATGGGGGGGGTTCCCCATTGGGGAAGAATTGGGAAAAACCTATGGGTGTAGATTCTGAAGAGGTTTTTTTCTTGTGACTTCCATGTAAATCACGTAGAGATGGGTGATAAGGGAAAAAATCTTAACACAATATTTTTTCATATCAGTCGATATTGAGATACATCATAATATAAATCAAATCACTTTTTCTACCAAGTTTAAAGGTCTCTTTATTACTCCTAAGTGAGAAAATCTACCAAGGTTCATTGTGGTGTAAATATTATTTCTTTTCTGTCAGAGGTTGAACATGACAACATTCTCAAAATGTTCTAGCTGGGCAGTAGCTAATGGAGTATAAACTCCAACAATTCAAAAATGCATGAGAAATGTACATGTCAAATCTTTATCAGTGATATTGCATTAATTTGCATAAATCTGTAGAAGCCACAATCTGAGCCACAAAGTCAGTTTGACATTTACAAGTGTACTGATTTTTTATGTTTGGACTTCACAGACTCCATTACAGAATATACACTGATCAGCCATAACATTAACATCATTGACCATTAAACTGAATAACACTGACTCTAGTTATTTCATTTCAGTGGCACCATTTTGACAATTACACATTTAGAAGGGAGATTTAATCAACGCGCCCAAAAAAAGATCTTACTCTCAGGCCAGAGAAGGTTTACTGGACCTTAGTGCTCTGATGTGGGTGGGTTGCTATGGCGACGCGTGGTCACATGGGCCAAGACGAAGGAATGCAGGCTGAGGAGAAACACCTGCTGGATTAAAAACTTTTCTTTTTCATAGGATTTTACTGTAGGTATTTCTTCTATACAATACAATATTATCCTAACACAATCCTAGAGTACTTTATTATCAGCATTTCATAGACCTGTTTGAATTAGTAAAAGTTTCAGCCACTTTTGCTTTAGCATGTTAGCCATGTAGCTAAACGCCTGTGTTGTATTGTGTATTAAAGCCAGTCAGATCAGGATGTCCTCGACGGTATCACCAAGGCAGAAAACTGGGTTTCTTCCCGCCATCAACCAGCGCGCGGCCTCCAGCAGCGGCAAACCCTTTCAAAGGAGCAGGTAAGAGCAAAGCGCTCCTCACACCGCTCAAACCTCCTCCAGTCATGCAGCACACATGCACTGCACTGCTTCAGTGTTGCTGAGTCAAAACAAATCTCTCTCTCCCTTTACCTCCTTACATTGTTGTGAAGCATTTGTCAATGTGCATTTAGCACATTTGATTTTAAATCAGAGGTTTTGTATTTTATAGACTGAAGGACAAAATCAAACAACTTGGCCCAGTCTGTCAGGAGAATGACAAAAGCAGCAAAATCACAGAGGATGACATAGCAAGGTAGGTAGGATCCAAAAATAAGTCACCATTCTTATTCTGCCTTTACGTGCTGTGGGAATTATGGTAAATGCCAGTAACCGAGGTGAAAATTGCACATGAATGCCCCCTCACGTTGTAATTTCCACTGGAGAACTGGGAGATCATTTTAACACACGAGCTGCGAGATGATATGACCTTAGACCTTTCAAAATGGCGGCGAGCAACGACAGAATCATGAATGTTAGCATCCTATTAAACTTTTCCTGCTACTGTTAGCGAATAGTTTGTAGCCTTAATGCATTCTCTTCGTGCAGTAGCAGCAGTTTAATTAGGAAGTCTAAAACTGTTTTACCCACGTAACGCATCAGGATGAACTCATGGTCCGCCATGTTTCACATCACTATGGCAACAAAAGCACTTGAACACAACGCACGCGGTATTTCCAATTTACAAATGGGAAGGATTATCTAGGCTGACTCCTAGCAGGAGTATACCAAGATCTCAAAGAAGGCCCTCATTCATTGTGCCAGCAGATGGCGCTGAAAGATCAGTAATTCCCTGTCCTACGAGTGGGGTGTGGTGTGTCCTTGCTTTATCTCACCACGAGGTGGCACTGGGCACTGTAGTACGTGATGTTCGACAAAAAAGAGCGGGAGTGATATGGAGCACAGTTCATGTGTAAATTAATCTAATGTGTAAATTAATCTAAAATCCTCTGGACATACTGCAACTTTTTCGAAAATGGAAACAATAACAAAGCGTCTGCACATGTTGAATCAGACATAGTTCTCTCCTGACCAACTTTTCCCCCTAATATTCTTTGAGCTATAAGTCTAGGGCTTTTTAAATAACATATTTTTAGACAGCTGTCAATGGAAGAAATATGAATGCTGTATCACAGAACCTTTCTCATTTTCTACACTAATGTTCACTAATGTTCTACAGCTTCATATTTTATCACTTTATAATGTACCATTTGCATAATTGCTTATCATTTGCTACTCACACAATGTTAGTTAAATGATAACTTATGTGAATCACAATAACTTCTCATTTACCATTTTTTTAATGTGATTCAATAATGTTATTTGCCTCTTTTGTGAGTTTTTTGTGAGTTCTAGTGCAATATCATGTCTTATAGTCCAATATTAGTCTGTCCAGGAAGGTTTACATCTCATTCCCAGATCACTGTTATAGATTGTCTATTTATTATATTGTGTCTGTTTGCACATTGTTATACATTGGTGTGAAAAAGTCATGAAGATCAGTGTTCATGACTCCACCATAAGAAAGCGACTGAGCAAAAATGACCTGCATGGCAGAGTGCCAAGACAAAAACCACTGCTGAGCAAAAAGAACATTGAGGTTCATCTCAATTTTCATCTTGGTGATCCCAGAGACTTTTGGGAAAATGCTCTGTGGACTGACAAGACAAATGTTAAACTTTTTGGAAGGTGTGTGTCCATTTATATCTGGCGTAGAAGTTGCACCACATTTGAAAAAGAACACCATAGTAACAGTAAAACATGGTGGTGGTAGTGTGATGGTTGGGGCTGTTTTGCTGCTTCAGGACCTGGAAGACCTGCTGTGATAAATGGAACTATGAATTCTGATGTCTACCAAAAACTCCTGAAGGGGAATGTCCAGCCATCTGTTCGTGACCTCAAACAGAAATTAACTTGGGTTCTGCAGCAGGACAATGATCCAAAACACACCAGCAAGTCCACCTCTGATTGGCTGAAGAATAACAGAATGAAGACTTTGGAGAGGCCTAGTCAAAGTCCTGACCTGAATCCTATTGAGAAGCTGTGGAATTACCTTAAAAATGTGGTTCATGCTAGAAAACCCTCCATTGTTGCTGAACTACAATAATTCTGCAAAGATGAGTTTGGGCCAAAATTCAATTCAGTTATTCCAAATACTTAATTGCAGTTGTTGCTACTAAGGGCCCAACCAGTTATTAAGTTTAGGGGGCAATCACTTTGTCACACAGGGCCATGTAGGTTTGGATTTATTTCTCCCTTAATAATAAAATCCTTTTTCTTAAAAACACTTTTTGTGTTTACTTGTGTTATCTTTGACTAATTCTTAAATTTGTTTAATGATCTGAAACATTTAAGTAATCAGGAAGGGGGCAAACACTTTTTTCAAACCCCTGTATGTGCTGTTTTGTGTGACCCATGGAGAAACGTCTCATTTTATTATGTATTTGTAAACAGCTGGTGAAAACAAAGTCAACTTGACTTGCTATGGAGATCTAGTGGTCACTGAGGAAAGGGTGTTCATTTTTTATCTCTTTCATCCATTTGTGCATCTCTCCTCAGGTTTCGGAAGCCTCTGCATCAAAATCTCTGTGTTTCCATGTTGCGGGAGGGATTTCATCGCTCTTTTGAGGAGTTATTTTCTTTGCTCCAGAGTTGGAAGGCGTCACAGCTGGTGGCAGGAGTGGACAGCGCACTGGGGCAGCAGCATCCACTAGAGGAGCAGCCTCACAAACTAGAGAAGCTGAAGGAGCATCTCACCCGCGCTGAGGCTGCTGAAAGAGCCGGTAGTTTACAGCTCATAATGGTACAGTTAGTGATAAGATGTAATGGAAATGCTGCTGACCATCTTCCTCCTCTCTAGGGCAGCACATGGAGGTGTATGGGAATTATCAGGCCCTGGGACAGTTTTTCTCAGAGCCAGAGGACAGGTGGCTCCAGCTACATTTCTATGAGCTCAGCCTTCTGTCTAGCCGCAAAGTTAAGCTGGACTGTGGCAAGAGGGAGGCCCAGGCCAATGCACATTTAGGCCAGCTGTACTTACAGGAAGGTAGGTTTCACATACAAACTTGCATTAAAGCACAAAAAGCATCTACAGATTGGTTTTGGCAATTGTATGCATATACAGTGTCTTATACTTTAGGTCTAGTAAAATATTTTGATATTGAACATTTAAAGCAGAGCATATTAGCATATTAGCATTAATACAAACACAGCAATAATGTGACTATTTCCCCCATTAATATGATTAAATTTCACTAGTTATCTGATTATTTATGTAATCAAATAAACTAATTTCTTAGATCAGAGTAAAGCTATGATTGGATTTCAGAGCTTGTATACTGTCATCATTGTAGTTCAGAGCTTTACTGCTGTACTGTAGTGGTGAAAAACAGAGGCAAGTAAACTATGAAAGCTGTGATCAAGGTGAGGTGGGCCAGAGCATAATGACAAAAGAAAGATGAAGATGCAGAATATTTGTTCATTTATATGTACAATATACATTTCCTGATGAATACATAGAGCAAGCAAGTTGCTGCCCAGAGGTTAAAGTCCAAACAATGCGGGTTGTTTTCATGAATTTTCCAAATTGTATTATGCATTTTGGGTCATGGGGGAAGGCCAACCAAGTGACAGACAACCATTCACACACACTCACATCTATGCGCAATTTAGAGTAGCCAATCTACATAAATTGCAAGCCTTTGGATAGTGTGAGAAAACCATTGCACTTGGTGATGTATGACTTGGATGCATCTGCTTCATTCCATGAAGCTCTCTATGCACTGTTCTTGAGCTAATCTGAAAGCTACATGAAGTTTGGAGGATTGTAGTGATTGACTCAACAGTTTCACAACTGGACTGCACAGATGGCATCTTATCACGATACCACTCTGGAATTCACTGAGTTCCTGAGAGTGACCCATTCTTTCACTACTGTTTGTAGAAGCAATAATTTCATTATTTTGATGGGTGAGTGAATACCTTTGGTGGTTTGAGTGTAAGTAAGTGAACCCCAGGGCTGGGTGTTAGTAAGTGAACCCCAGGGCTGGGTGTTAGTAAGTGAACCCCAGGGCTGGG
>JBBIGC010141634.1:0-20470 GCA_037576955.1 Lepidarchus adonis | reverse complement strand
ACACACACACACACACACACACACACACACACACACACACACACACACACACACACACACACACACACACTCATACAAATGGGAAATTGCAGAACATCAGGAACACCTGTCTATTTCAAAACCTTGGACATACATAGAAACAATGTCTGACTGGACTCATTCAGTGTCAATTTTCTCTTCCAAAACCACTGTGAATCACAGATGTAGAAACTTCATATTGCTATCTTGTCGTCTATGATCAGAGGGCTAAAGGCTTTGCTGTTAAAATGGTGACTGGCAATTCATGTTTACCTTAAAACTCAACGTACCTCAGTAATTGGTAGCTAAATGCTAATGACAAGCCTAGATTGTTTTTTTATAAACCACATACACTTTCCGGAAGGATTTTTATACATGATAAGCCATTTAGTAGGTATAATGAATATTGAGTACTCGACTAGATAGCTACCGCAGCTACATAGCTAGCTAAATACATTTACAAAATGTATGTTACAGGTTTTTTTTTATTGCTAACAAGCATTTGTTTCAAATGTGGTCACATTTTTTAAACTCAAAATACAATCAGCACAACATCAGACTGTTGGGTTCATACCATTAAAACATTTCATGTCATTTTCACACAATATGCAGCCAAAATTATGGATCATTTTTGTCTTATTTCCAAATGTGTACACACAGCATAACACAACAGAAAAACTAATATTTAAACATTAGCTACAGTATGAAACCAATTACTTCTGCAATGATATCAGCTCAAAACAACAGTAAACAGCTGATAATAAACCAGTCTCTAAACACAGCTGATTCCAGTTCTGTCAATTACAATGATACATGTGAAAAATGTGACTTTTGAGAATGATGTTGTTTGGTGTAGAAACAAAACAAGACAAATAATGCCTGAAAAAGGAGAGGAAGAGTTGGCTGAGGGAGACTAAGGGGCTTGGAATCAGGAAAAGAGAGAAGGATAGGTGCAGGTGGAGTGGGAAGGAGAGAGGGGTCAGGGACTGAGACAGCCAGCCCAGGTAGAGGAGCTGGCCCACTCTCAGGAGGTCGACTGTTGCCTCCATTATTCACATCTCTAACCAAACGACCAGGTAAGTAATGCATTTCACATAGGCTGCTTCTATTCTCAATTTAAATTTCTCAAAGTAAGGCCACTAGTCATAATGTTAATTCATATGTTCAATTTTTGTTCCTTTAAAGGATGCACCATCTTTCCCCCTTTGGGGGAAGGGGGGAAATCCTCAGTGTTGATCAAGAGCTTGCCATTGTTGGAATGGTCATTGCTAATGCAATACAACTAGTGACATTCAGACCAGAATTGTGGAAGAACACAAATACTCAATAATGTGGACAGCATCAGCCTGACAACCATTGCTTAGACTCTGTTCAAGTTTGAATGAATAAACTCTACACTGTTCTCTTTGAAAAGATCTACAGCAACAGTATGTCCAGGTACGGTCCAGTTCTGTGAGCTTTTCACTTTGCAAGTACACATACAGCTTGCAGTCCAGTAGGGTATAAGAATTTTATTTACATAAACTGTGTTTGCTTCTCTTTCAGAGACCTATGTAGTTGGAGACTAATGAAAACCTGCATGAATTTATCTCTGTAGATGAGGCAGGGTTCAATATGGCCTGAAGGCATCAACGACAATGAAATATAATTGAAAAAAGGCCACAGTCAAGGTGCCAGGTCAAAGAAGAGCAAGCATCACAATGTGTGCTGCAATCTCGAGCACTGGATTGGTCTTTCATAGATGCCAGGTTGGGCCCTTCAATACTGAGCACCTCCATGTTTCTTCATGACCTCCACAAAACACCTGGTCTCAAAGGCAGAAAGGGAACAAATGAGAGGAACCATGAGGATGATGGTTTGTTATTTTGTGTGTGTGCATTTAAATTCTCTGACATTCAACTCTGACACAATAAATGTGGTGAACTCAAAGGAAACAAATGGTGGTGTGTTTTAAATGTGGACAGCTATACAACTTAACACCATAAAACCTATTGCAGTTTTTGCCGACAATCTTTTTAAAAAGATGCTGCACTTTGACTGTGTTTACCTTGTGAATTGAAAGCATGTGCTATTTTTTGACAGAATTCTTTCATTTTTAATCAGTTTTTCTGAGTTTTAATAAAGTTATTGTGTGTAGAAAAATGTATATTGTATTTTAAAATGAAGAGTTATTATTTAGTTAACAAAATGTGTTTTTGAGAAGAATATTAACAATTTGGCCACCTGTGTGATGTAGGTGTGCTGCTGTGTTAAGTATCTTAAGTATAGGTAAATGCTTAGCGATCGATAAAACTGTAAACTGCTTTTTGACACAAGAAACCATGAATACACATTAACAGCATAAAAGGATTAATGCGAATTCATCCCTCTGCATTTGTGCATGTTTTCAGATATATATTCTGGGGATAATCATCGCAGTGTGTGGAAATTTCCTCATCAGTATCTCACTGAATATCCAGGTCAGTGAGGTTCTGAAAACAGCAACTACATTTTTTTCTACATTAGATATAAACTGCTAACTGCTTACTGCCACTCTCTGTAGAAATACACCCATATACGACAGTCCCAGCGGGGTACCAAGCCATACTACACCAGCCGGCTGTGGTGGTGTGGTATCCTCCTTATGGGACTTGGGGAGCTGGGCAACTTTGCTGCATATGGATTCGCACCAGCTTCACTCATTGCTCCACTTGGTTGTGTATCTGTTATTGGTAAGTCTCCTCCTCATGCAGTTAAGTATTTTGGACAAATAGAACATGCAATGGTGTACTTCTGAAAGGAAACTTCAGCTGCTTTTCATTTCTGTTGACCACCACAGGCAATACACAAGCATAGTATGCCTAATGTCGTAGAGACAAAAAATATTCTCTTAGCCATTGTTTGCCTGTGGACAAGCTGCTAATGCACCAAGAATATTACTCAAGCATTCCTGTTGGCCTGAAGGGCAATTTTAGGAGTCATTGGGGATTCAGTGGTCATTTCAGCAGTGGCACTGAAACACTGGCCCAGTTATTTGTTCTTAAAGTGTAAAAAATCATCATAAATTATGTGTGTGTGTAAATGGAAGTGATATTTCAGCCATTCTTTTTGAAAGAATCTCCGATGACTGTTAGCAGAAGTCGGTAAACACGAAAAATGACTGTCAGATAGAATCATGCTCATCGTGCTCAGAGTGATTCTGGCCTGCTGTCTTTTACCAATACTGACAGTGAGCCAGTTGTGCCGCAATTAGCACTTTGGCACTTTGTCTTCTCAATATACAGCCACCTCAATATACAGCTCAAATATTGAAGATGTCACCAATTTTGTAAATATACTTCTAAACGTGCTATTGACATGAAATTCTCACCAGATGTCAGTAGCACTCCATTCAATCCACACATGCAAAGAAATATAGATAGATGTCCATACATTAAGTTATGTGTAATAAAATGAAATGACACATGGGGGAAAATATTGAACACATGAAGAAAGGAAGGTACAAGGCATGGAAATGCATGACACCAGCTGAAATCTATCAGTAATTGGAAAGTAATCCTTCCACTCAGGGCAAATTAATATCAGCAAGTTCAGTCCCAACTGATGGCCTATAAAAAGGTGTCTCATTACCAAGAAACATCTCTTGATGGGTAAAACCAAAGAGCTGTCTCAAGACCTTTGCAACCTTATTGTTGCTAAACATACTAATGGCATTGGTTACAAAAGAATTTCTAAACTACTGAAGGTTCCAGTGAGCACTATTGGGGCCATAATCCAGAAGTGGAAAGAGCATGATTTCACCCTAAAATGGCCACAACCAGGTTATTACTATGAGTGAAAAGAATTATCAGACACCACACAAGACTCCATTGCTGAAGAAAAAGCATGTTGAAGTGTGTTTAAAGTTTGCTGAACAACATTTAGACAAACCTGTGAAATACTGGGAGAATATAGTCTGATCAGATGAGACCAAAACTGAACTGTTGTGATGCTATAATGACCTACCATGTTTGGAGTTCAAAAGGCACTGCATATCACCCCAAAAACACAGCAATGACATTGGCATGCTTCATATAATTTAAAGAAGGATGATTGGAAAAATGTACAGAGATATTCTTGATAGAATCTGATAGATCTGCTCAAATCTACCAGGATGATGAAGATGAAACAAGGGTAGACACTGTTCCCAAACACAGAGCAAAGGGCACTCTCAGTTGCTTTCAGAGAAAAAAATAAAGCTGCTAAAATCACCTTGAAATCTTAAAATCTAAAGCTCAGAGTTCATAGAAGAAGCCCACAGAGCCTTCAGGATTTGAAGACTGTTTGCGTCAACGAATGGGCCGAAATCACACCAGAGTAATGCATGCAACTAGGAGGCATCTTGAGGCTTTTGTACAAAGTATTAAATACATTTCAGTAAATGTCTTCAATACTCTGTGTTATTCCATTTTATTACACATAACTTAATGTATGGGCATCAGTTTAATTTCTTTGCATATGTGGATTGGATGGGTTGTTACTGACATCTGGTGAGAATTTCATGTCAATAGCATCATTAGAAATATATTTTATTAGACAATTGGTGACATGTTCAATAATTATTTTACCCACTGTATTGAACTGTTGAAATGGCTGCCTTTATAGATGAGCAAGATTTGTTCTCTATTATGTCAAATAAGTGCATTGAGGCAAATTACTACCGACAAGTATAGAACGACAAGAAGTGATTTCAAGGATTTCAGTGTCAAAGATTATAGCAAATATCTTCCCTCACTGACCTTGGCAGTGCCCAGCTTCTCTCTATGCAAACCAGAGTCCTTCTGACTTTGTTGATGTTTACTATTCATGGTGCTTGTGTACTTCCTTTGGTAGTCAGAAAAGAAATAAAACACAATTACATATTTTTCTGTAAGTTTAGATTAAACACCACCATTGTATGCATCTTCATCTATTATAATGATCTGTTATGTTTTGTTCAAGTACCAGGTCTTAATTTGTGTGTAATTATCATTCATGCTCACTATCTCTCTCTGTCAGCCAGTGCTATCATTTCTGTGGTGTTCCTTAAAGAAACCGTACGAGCTTCTGATCTTCTGGGTAAGTTACACAGGCTTTCTTGCATATTTCTTATTGTAGTTAAGGAAGGTCTTAACATAACTGAGTTTATTCCTGGCCTTAGCTCACTGTAGTCAAAGACATAAGAGTGAGTTTGGCATGTGACGTATATTGGCTGATTCAACTTTTGCTGTGGCAGAACCATTTTTATATGCACAGTGGTATTCACACATTTGTTGAATCGGAATAAAGAGCAAATAATCAACAAGACATATGTCACTATATCTACAAATGTACACTATTAGACACATCACACACTTGTTCCCTGCCACTGAAACTGCAAAATAATAGGCACAAACTCAACCTCCTTCTTTATTCTTTTTGGCTTTCATCCATTAAACTCAAAAACATTTTAAAATCTCACACCCCCTACCACTCCACCTATCTCTTTCATAATTAGATTAGGGTTCTCCTGATAGAATATATATGTATATGTATTTCAAACAGTAAAGGTAATACTGTTATTACCAGTTTATATTTTAGATTTTCCGTATTTGTGAAATGCTTTAAAAAGGCACAAACCTTTATATATTCATCACCAATCCAATTAAGACCTCACCCACTCATCTGCCAGCCCTTCACCTGCCATTGCTTCATCACCTGCCTCTTTGTTGTTTTGACCAGCAGTCTCTGGTAAAGTTATATGCTGTGATGATGATTTTATTAATTTTGATTATTATTATTTTAAAGTTTTGCTGGAATAATAAAACTATTTACACAGAGAGTGTAGCTTACAGGACATTAACATAAGATGGCGAGACCATAGAAAAGATTAATGTAAGATAACCCACACCCTCCTACACTGTTATCTTACACATTAATAGACAAAAGCCATTTACACATCTCTCATTAGCATACTAGCTTGTGAATCTCAGACAGTAATCATTGAAAAAGTTTGCTATTTTTACCCACATGACTGAGAAACTGCACAACTGCACATACTTTAAATCTTACTCTATTGAATGCATATCTAATGGTTGCGTACATCTTTTACATTGTGATATGTAGTGAGAGTAGGGAGCAACTGGAAGAGACCTTGGAGAAGTGGAGGATATGCTCTAGAGAGCAGAGCAATAAAAGATTAAAAGTCTAAGGCAGAATACATGAGTGAATGAAAGGGAGGACAATGAAGTGGTTAGGATGCAGGGAGTAGAAGTGGCAAAAGTGGAGGAACTTAAATACATACTTGGATTAAACAGTCTAGAGTAACAGGGATTGTGTAGGAGAGGTGAAGAAGAGAATGCAGGTTGGCTGGAGTGGCAGAAGTGATCTGTGACTGTTGGTTGTGAAAGGGAAGGTTTATAGGACGGTAGTAAGACCAGCTATGGAATATGGGTTGGAGACTGCGCCACTGACAGAAAGACAGAAGACAGAGCTGGAAGTAGCAGAGATAAAGACACTGAGGTTTGCACTGGGAGTGATGATGGACAGGATTAGAAATGAGTATATTACAGGGGCAGCTCAAGTCAGAGAAGAGAGATTGCATTGGTTTGGACATGTGTGGAGGAGAGAGGCTGAGAATATTGGGAAAAGGATGTTGAGGATGGAGCTGCCAGGCAAGAAGAGAAGAGAAATGCTGAAGAAGTGGTTTATGGAGGTTGTGAGAGAGGATATGCTGGCAGTTCGTCTAAAAGAGGAAGATGCAAAGGACAGGAAGAAATGGAAACAGAGGATCTGCTGTGGCGACCAAGTAACAGGAGCATCCAAAAGAAGAAGTGGACAATTTTACATATTATTTAGTGTGGTAATACCCTGTTTGGGATGTAGTCCCAAGTCGAGTTGGTGCAAACCTCAGGTTCAAAGCTGGTGAAATTTCATCTCTTTCTTTCAACCAGATGCTCTGATGAAACTGGTGACCGACTAATATGCTAATATAGCACAAAATAAGATTTTTTGATTTGTTGGCAAAACATTAACTCTGTTTTGTGCCTGTTTTTTGTCCCTTGTGGTATAATTTTTATTGGAAAAAATGCAAATGTTTCTAGTTTATTAGAAAGACACATCCCAGTAGTTCCCCTCATTTCCACTTCCACTGACTATAGCTGTAAACTATGCACTGTGATTTCTCTGCTTTGTCTACAGGGGGTGCTCTTTCTCTCACAGGCACCTATCTGCTAGTGACCTTTGCACCTCACTCTGCCCCCCATGTGACAGCCAACATGGTGGAGCGTTGTCTCATCAGCTGGCAGTTCCTTACCTACTTCGTATGTCACACACTGCAAAAAATAGAAACCACATATCTGGAAGTTGGGATTTTTCAAATAAAATGCAATAAATAACAAACAAGAAAATTTTCACTGATATAAGTTTAAAGAAAAGATTTCCAACATTTGTATTAATTAATTTAAATGTATTTTGTTAATATCAACAAATTAAGAATTTTACACTTGCAACACAATCATAGCAAAATAAGAGTGAAAAGTTTATAGAATATTCATGTTATACCATTTTGAAACATTCCACAACAGGTCAGGGGTTCATGATTGGCTTTAAAAAGCTTAGTCTCTGCTAGCAAAGACTGGTTGTGTCTCATCACTTTGTGTCAAACTTCTGTTTAGAAAGAATATTTCTAAAGATTTACAAAAGCCTTTCTAAGATAAGAAAAAAATAGATACTTCATCATCCACCATATATAATTCTATAAATGAATTCAAGAAATCCAGAAGAATTTCAGTCCATGTAGGACATGGCTGGAAACCTTTGAGCCATTAGAAGGCCCACATGATAAATATAGCCACAAGGACCTCGGGAGGACTTTGGAAAACTGCTGACTCTTAACACATTCCACCCATTTATCAGGAAATTTTATACAGCAACAACACTGATCTCAGATGAACCAAAAGATGCTGTGGCCAGATGACCCTGCCTATCTTCTTGTTTTTGGGGGAAAATGGACTTCAAGCTTTCTTCAAAATGAAATAGACCATCCAGACAGATTTCAGCTAAAGGTGCAAAAGCCAACCATCGCCACGCTAAGGAGGGGGCATCAGTGCCCATCGCATGGATATGAAGGTCCTATTGACACAGAGGTGTATTTTAAGGATATAGACATTTTCTGTCTTCAGAAAAGTCCATTATATCAGCAAGACAATACCAGGACTTCTGCATGAGCTACGACAGACAGTGTGTGTGTGCGTGACTGGTCTCCCAGCATTCCAGATATGTATCCTAGTGAAAATTTATAAAGAGCAAAATTAGTCAATGGTCACCATGAACTGCTGAAAAGGTAAAGTTTTTTGTAAGCAAGAATGGGCAAAAAGTACACTTGCAGAACTAAAAAATTAAAAAGTAACAAAATATTTTTGAGCAAGAAGGCAATGACTAAAACTACATTAGCATCAGAACATTTTCAGTTCATTTCTATTTTATTTATATAACTGACATTGTCACAAGGCAGCTTTACAAAGTCTGAGACACTAATAAAAGTTTAAGGCAATTAACAAATCTCTCATTCAAGTTTTTATTGCATTTTATGAAATATCTGGGAAAAAATGAAGAAAATGCAAATAATATAAACATCCATACTGCAACATTTACATGTTTACATTTACACATAGTGCCCAATTTATTAGCACATACCATTGGTGCATTTTTATTTTACAAGTGAAGTCAATTTATTCACTGCGTTAGTAGTTAGCTCTCTTTGATTTTTAAAGAGGTCTGGTGTTTTAATATAAAACAAAGGATTTGGAGAAAAGAAAATTTAAAATTTAAAGAAAACACTACCACAATTCATCAGAATAATATTTTTTTCAAAATAATTTTCACTATATATAGATGTTTAAAAGATGCATGAAAATGCTTGAAAATTCTAAATAACAAATCACTGTAGAACTTTACCTCTGCCCAGTGGAGGGTAGAGTGTGACTTTATTAAGGAATGGTTAGGCAGTAGCTCCCTTCAGTGATGATAATCAGATAAAAAAGAATAGAAAATTAAGTAAGTGTTGTTTCAGTTTATAGGTATAGAATATGAACATTAAGAGTGTGAAACAGGATTGTGAAATATGCCTCCTGACCGGTTTATGTTCGAGTAAGTGGTTGGTATAGTGTGTACTGTTTATGTACTGCATGCTCAATAGTACTTGGGAAAATGATTGTCATTGATTACAATCATTATCAACTCCATACATAAGCAAATCCTCTGAGATTGAGCTCATCTCAAATGTGCTGTGGGGAGATGAATCCAAATTACTGGTTGTTTTCCGAATAAAATTTGGTGTTAAATTTTTATAAAGCAACCACCCAGATAGTTATCAGCGAAAACCCAGCATCTGTGAATTTCTATGTGGGGGTGTATCATTGCCCACAGCATTGGAGAGATGCATGTATGTGAAGGTACCAGTAACTTTGAGGAATATATTAGGAATTGAAGGAGACAGTAAGGCAATGCCTGCTTCTGGATAGCCATGCTTATTTCAGCAGGACTATGACAGGCCAAGTTTTGAATGGGTTAGATTCTTAGACATAGAGTGTGTGTGTGTGTGTGTGTGTCTGCTTGATTGGCCTGCATCTGGTCCAGAGCTCCTACTTAAATGTATGACAAATCATGTAGAGGACAATCAGACAATGTTAACTACACACTCTTTAGCAGCTGAAGTCTTATATTAAGCAAGAATGGACAAAAGTTCCAGTTACAAAACTACTACAATACTACAAAAGATTTTTGTTTAAAATAAGTTTTTATGGCATAGGTTATTGGGGGCAATCGACAGTGAGTGAGTTAGTAATGGGGTAAAATCTTTGATGTCGAAAATTAAGAAATCTTATATGGAACAGAATTTTTAACAACAATAATATCTGATCTCTTCAAAACGCAGGTATATCATTAGATATATTATCCAGTGAATATAGGAAGCTGGGCTGGACAGATTTCCATAAACTCAAATAGAGCTGCAAATGCTACAGCATCTTTTTTAGTGTTGGATATTTGGGAGTAAGACACCAAATCTGTATGGGGACAGGTCAATGACAGTTTTAACTGCTTTAGAAAATAAACCATACATAGATTTTCAAAAGGCAAATAATGCAGGACATAGTCAGAACATGCATTAGTGTTACATGCCTGCATCTGTCACATATCAGGTTTCATTTTTGTCATCCATGCGTTCTGTCCACAGCCTTTCTGCACCATCTCAAAGTCATGGCGCTGTTTTACCAACATATGTTGGGTGTTGACATTTTTGTAATAAGATCATATAGTAAGAAGGTAACCTCCTGTTAATGTGGGTTGACATTCATTATATAAAGGTACATCTAAAAAAATTTATATCATGAAAAAGTTCAATATTTCTTGACATTCCTTTCAGAAAGTAAAACCCATATATTAGATAGATTCATTACAAATAGAATGAAATATGTCAAACCTTTTCTTGGCATGTCGATGATTATGGCTTTCAGATAATAAAACTCAAAATTCACTGTATACAAAAAAAATGTATATTTTGAATATGTTGAATCTTGGAAAGTCATGGTGTCACACCCTAATCAGCTAATTAACTCAAAACACCTGCAAAGGTTTCCTGGGCCTTTAAATGGTCTTAGTCTGGGCCATCATGGGGAAGGCTGCTGACTTGACAGATGTCTAGAAGACAGTCATTGACACCCTCCGCAAGGAGGGTAAGCCACAAAAGGTCACCAGCAACAGGGACAACTACAGCCTTGAGAGGATTGCCAAGCAAAACCCATTCAAGAATTTGGGGAGCTTCACAATTTTTTTTAAGTGTTTTGTTTCAAATTTAATTTACATTTTGGGGAAAAGAGGCAGATGTCTTTGAACATTGTAGTTATGTGCCAAACCCTCAAAGCGATATCACTAAGCCATAAAGGGAAAACTGGGTTATGATTACAAGAAGAAACAATAAGAATTGTCTGAATTCCATAGTAACATATGAAATAATGGCATTTCCAAAAAGTTAACTACCAGTCTGTGGTTTAAATTTGAATTAGGTTATAAGGGATGCTGGTATATTTTCCTATTCTGGTGGACAACTTATTCCATATAAATGAGAAAACATTGATCTACAGTACAGTCTTGTAAAAGAACTGGAGAGGAAACTTAGGATTGAATGAAAGAGGTAAAGAAACTGGCAATATGTTCAGGTTAATGTGGCATCTGAGGGATAAGAGAAAAGAGGATTTGTAAGTGGCGTTGAGTGTAGTGTTCTTAAGGGTTGCAATGATTTTTTTTATATAAATATGCATATGCATAATTTCACAAAAGTCCCATTATCAATAGCCAGAAATAGTCTTAAATTGTCCCATACATTGTGAAACTTGAGGTAGTGGGGCAGGTGGGTCTGCCAAGGAGAATATGATATCTTCTACATATAAAGTAATTTTTGGACCAATCCCCTGACAGAAACTCATGTGTATGAATGACTATTGCTGAGGGTTCAATAGAGAAGGCAAAGAGTCAATGTATAACATTGTATTGTTGCAAATATATCTTTACCCATACAACCTCAATAAAATAATCTGTTTGACTCTAACAGCATATACTATAGCATTTGCTCACAGAAATCAATTTGGTCTTCAAAAGCGCTGAAACAGACTCGTCTCTAAAGCATGGGAAACATCTTACATTTCTGTGAATCGAGCTGCAAAAAGTAGAAAAAACAGAAGGGCAACATATAATAGTCAATTTAAATAGATCAGTATCAAAACATGTTTATTTATTTAATAAAGTCACACTCTGCCATCCATTGGAATTCTATCATTTTTTATATTTATTTTTATTTTATGTAGCTGTGTGTTTCAGTGCTGCAGATATCTTTTGTTGATTTCTCTCTCTCTCTCTTTCTCTCATTCTGTTTATGCCTGTCCACCACCCAACCACGACATTGCCCTTTCTCAGTTTTTTGAAGTGATTTTGTTCTGTATCCTGCTTTACCTATATAAGTGCAGGAATCTGACGCACATTGTGGTTGTGATGCTCCTGGTGGCTTTGCTTGGTAAGAATGAACACATCTTTTGCTGTATTTTAAACTGAACATACCACTGACTCATTGCAATATGATATACAGTCTTATGCAAAAGTTTGGGCACCCTTTGATAAATAACATATTTTGGTCATTTAGTAATTGAAAAGATGTTAACACTCTCTCAATGACATAAAATATACAATATTTTCAGCAAACATGTATGCTTAGTTACTTTTTATGTCATAAATTGAACAAAAATAACAAATAAAAATATTATTATGGCACTGCGCAAACGTTTGGGCACCCTGCATAATCAGTACTTAGTAACACCTCTGGCAGATATCACAGCTTGCAAATGCTTTTTAAAGCTAAAGTTTTCTGAAGTCTTTGAGTTCTTGTACTTGGGATTTTCTCCCATTCTTCCTTGCAGAAGCCTTCTAGTTCTGTAATATTATTTGGTCATCTAGCATGCACAGCTCTTTTACCCACAAATTACAAATTAGCCACAAATTTTCAATGATGTTTAAATCAGGGGACAGCAATAGCCATTCCAAAACCTTCAGCTTGCGTCTCTTAAGGTCGTCCATAGTGGATTTTGGGGTTTGTTTAGGGTCATAATACTGTTGTAGAAGCCATCCTCTTTTTAGCTTCAGCTTTTATACAGATGGTGCTTCCAAAATTTGCTGGTATTCAGTGGAATCCATTCTTTCCTCCACATGTGAAATGTTTCCTGTGCCACTGGCTGTAACACAATTTGGATTTTTTGATGGGGACGCAGGCAAGGTTATCTTCTGTGTCTATGAAGGTCTTGTGGAATGGTGCACCACCACTCTTGAGTCTGCTAAATCTTCCAGCAATCTTCCGGGTCAATTTTGATTCGTCTCTCTGACCAGCATACGAGCAGTTCTCTTTGACAGTTTTCTTGGTCTTCCAGATCTCATCTTGACCTCCACAGTTCCCCTGAACTTCCATCTCTTTATTACAATTTTCACTGGGGAAACGGCAAGCTGACAATGCTTTGCTTTCTCCTGCATTGTGAGCATCAATAACTTTCATCTTACACAGTTGCTTAGAGAAACCCATAGTTTTTGAGTGTCCACAAGTGTGTGCAACAAGGTTTAAGGAGTCAGAGTATTTGTAAAGCTTTGAAATTGGCACCAGCTGACACTTACTAACGACAGCTGTTGCCATTCATCAGATCTAACAAGCTGATTAAGGTCTAAAATCTTATAAGAATATGAGACTTTGGAACTCTTAGAGTGCCCAAACCTTTGCACAGTGCCATAATAATGTTTTTATTTGTTATTTTTGTTCAATTTATGGCATAAACAGTAATTTAAGTGGTTAGCAGTTAACAACTCCACACAAACCATAGTTTGTGGTTTGACTGGTTTAAACTAACCATCAACCCAAATTTACAGTGGCAAGAAAACATGTGAACGTTTTGGAATTTCATTTTCATAAAATGTAATCTTGTAATTATCCAAGTCAAGGGTATTGACAAACATAATGTGCCTAAAATAATAACACATCACATTTTTTGTCTTTACTGAGAACAACCATAAACAACTCCTACTGCTAGTAGAAAAAGTACATGAACCCTTGGAATTAATAACTTGTTGACCCCATCTTGGCAGCAATAACCTCATCCAGGCGCTTTCTGTATCTGTGGATCAGACCTGCCCATCATTCAGGAGAAATTTTGGCCCATTCTTCCTGACAGAACTGCTTGACCATATTCTTTTGACGTCTCATGTGTATGACCGTCTTCAAGTAATTCTATAGCATCTCTACTGGGTTGATGTCTGAGCTCTGACTTTTCTGCTTTTAACATTTAAAAAAAAAATTCAATTTATGGCTTAAAAAGTAACTATGCATCAATATTTGCTGAAAATATAATGTATTTTTTCCATGTCCTAGAGAGACTGTGTTAACATGTTTTCAATTACAAAATCACCTAAATTTGTTATTTGTCAAGGGGTGACCATACTTTTGCATAAGACTGTATAGTACAACTCTGTGTGTATCTGTGTGTAGCTTCTGTGACAGTGATTTCAGTGAAAGCTGTGTCTGGGATGCTCACAGAGACAATTCGCGGGAGCCACTTGCAGCTCACCTACCCCGTCTTCTATATCATGTTCGTTGTCATGGTAGTCTCTTGTGCCTTCCAGATTAAGTGAGTTTGTGCTTTAAATAAAATTCAGATTTGTATTCCTTGAAAATTCATGGGATTTGCGAGAACATTTGCATAATTTGAGAGCATCCAAAATATCTTGAACTTATTATATCACTAATTTAAACTATTTTTGATATTTTTAAAACAGATTTCTCAACGAGGCCATGAAGATGTTTGATGCCACAGAAATTGTTCCGATCAATTACGTTTTCTTTACAGCCAGTGCTGTTGTAGCAGGTAATGCAGTGTTTCTGTCTGAAGCAAGGACATTTCTGTATTTTCTGTAGTTGCAGTGCATGTGTTGTTTCAGCTATTGCTCAAAAACCTTTTTTTTAAGTAAGAAAGTATATTTTAAATGGATGTAAAGGCTTATATTAAGTATAGAAACTGTGAGCATTATAAGCAAAATACAGGTACATCAAATTATATTGTGAAAAAGTTCAATATTTCTTGACATTCCTTTCAGAAGTGAAATCCATATATTATATAGATTCATTAAACATAGAGTAAAATACTGTATGTCAAGCCTTTATTTCTTGGAATTTTGATGATTATGGATTAAAAAACCCAAAATTCACAGTCTCATATCATTATAATTTTTTAAAAGGATTTTTAAGTCAAGTAGGCTTTTTATTGTCATTTCAACCAAGTACAGTTCAGTACACAGTGAATCGAAACAACGCCCCTCCAGGACCAAGATGCTACATACATGCAAACACAACATAACATAAATTAACTGCGCGTTATAAGTTAACCTAAAAACTATCTATTTCTATATTTATATTAAACAGAAATGCATGTTCATTCATATGCAGTCAATACTTGGTTGGTCCTCCTTTTGCATGAATTACTGCATCAGTGTGACGTGGCATGGACATGATCAGCCTGTGGCACTGCTGAGGTGTGATGGAAGCCCAGGTTGCTTTGATAGCAGCCTTCAGGTCATCTGCATTGTTGTCATCTTCCTCTTGGTTCAGGTCAGGCAAGTTTGCTGGCCAATAAAGTAACACAGTAACAGTAACACCCTGGTTGTTGAACCAGCTTTTGCTACCTCAGTGTGGGGAGGTGCCAAGTTCTGCTGGGACAACCAGCTTCTTTAGCAATGACCTTTTGTGTTTTACCCCCCTTGTGGAGGTTGTCAATGACTGTATTCTGGACATCTGTCAATTCAGCAGTCTTCCCCATGATTGTGTAGCCTCCTGACTCAGGCCATTGTGGACCAACACAAGCAGATGATATGGCCCCCAAATCATTGCTGACTTTGAAAACTTCACACTGGACTTCAAGCAACCTGGAGTCTGTGCCTCTCCATTCTGCCTTCAAACTCTGGGACCTTGATTTCCAGATGATACGCAAAATTTACATTAATTTGAAAACAGGGCTTTGAATCACTGAGTGACAGTCCAGTGCTATTTTGTTTGGTGTTTTTGTTTTTTTTTTGAACAAGAGCTCCGTAACACAAAAGTTTCTCATACATGGGATAATAAAGGTCTATTCTATTTTAATCTATTTTTCTCCTAAGCTCAGGTAAGATGCTTCTGACATTGTCTCTGGCTCATGAAGCGCTGACTTCAGCCTCAGTCCACTCCTTGTGAAGCTCCCCCAAATTCTTGAATGGCCTCTCAAGGCTGCAGTTGTCCCTGTTGCTGGTGCACCTTTTCCTAACACACTTTTTCCTTCCACTCAAATTTCTATGAATATGCAACAAGCTTCTTTAGCAATGACCTTTTGTGGCATACCCTCTTTGTCTTCAAGACATCGGTCAAGTCAGCAGCCTTCCCCATGATGACCCAGACTGAGACTCAGGAAACCGTTGCAGGTGTTTTTAGTTAATTAGCTGATTAGGGTGTGGCACCATGACTTTCCAAGATTGAACTTTTTCACAATATTCAAATTTTCTAAGAAATTTTTAGAATTTTTTTTTTTATCTGAAAGCCATAATCATCGACATTCCAAGAAATAAATGTTTGACATTTTTCACTTTATATGTAATGAATCTATATAATATATGGGTTTCACTTTCTGAAAGGTAATGTGAGCAGAAACAGAAAATGTGGACACTGTCAATATGACAAGCTCTAGCTATTGAATTTCATATTTCAAGGCAATAATATAGCCCCTATAATTAAAATTGTACTTTTTTTTGGTTATTTCAATCTTACTAAAGTTAATATTTATTTACCCAATTGGCATTTTTACAAGCATTTGCATCTCATTTTCATTATATTACATTATACAAGACTTTCTACGCTAGGAGGCAGGTAATAATCAGAAAAGTAGGCTATGGTATTTACAGTTTTTACAAGGGGTCCTCGACTTATGTTGTACTTCACTTACAGAACTTTGTCTGTAAACTGTTATATATGTTACTAGAATGCTCTTTGTAGTCTTAAAAGACAGAAATTCTGTGTTGACATCTTCAAGGAGAGGTCAGGTCTCCATTCTAATTTTCAAAGATTTTATTTGAGAAAGATCGATTGCAGTTTTAGTCAAGGCAATATTAGCAAAAATACAGAGTATAGATTAAAGGTTTGTGGAAAAGGGTTTCTCCCAGAAGGAGAATCACCAAGGAGAAGGTAAGAGAGGTGGAGCACAGAGTTTCATGACACAAGTGCCTTGAAAACTCTGAGCTGGTCCTTGTCCTGAGGGTATTTATTCAAGCTTTGGGATGGTCTGATGTGTCCACTCAGCTGAAGTTCTGTAAATTAATTGATTGCGTTGAATCCATTCAGGAAGAGGTCAGATTTGCTGATATAACTGATATAAAAGATTTTATTAGACAGAGAGAAAATTACAGTTTACAGTTAAAGTTGTGGAAAAGCATTCAATTCTCCTGTTTTTGGGATCCCAGAGATAAATTACAGAGACATTTGAGAGAGATTAGAAAATTAGAAAAGAGAGAACTGTCTGGAACTTTTAAGATTATGTATTTTGGAGTGTGTTCAGAGGCAGGTAGAACATTTTATGATAAATGGCCTGTGCTGTAGACTTTGTGTGAAAACAAAGCCTAAGAGCTGTTTCAGCTGTCCAGTTCTGCAGTTTTAAATGTGTGACCTCAGATACAACACAGCCAACCAGTTACAGCACGTTGTCACTGCTATGGATAGAGGATTTGAGAATGTAAGTCAGGAGATAAAGGATTTGAGAGTATGAGTCATGAGATGACGGTCGTTCTGGCCTTGAGGAGAGGCAACATGACGATTTGCAAAGCCTAAGATAGTCCAGGCCTTGAGGCCCTGTGCGCAAGGGATTTGGGAATAAGAATACAGCCTACAGTGTGTCAGCTTACAATGGGATCACAGGGCCATGCATGTTTTGTGACCCTAGATTCAACAAGATGCATTGGTGTCATTGTAAAAGTTTCATTATTGATACTTTCACATCTATAGTTTTACCCCTGTATCACAATATTTTACAACCACAACAGCACCTTAAATAAAATATGTTTATTTCTGTGCAGGGATTTTATTCTATGAGGAGTTTTATGGCTTATCACTGATATACGTCATCATGTTTGTGCTTGGGTAAGTACTGCAAGTTACAATAAAGTTAATGCTCATGTCTCGCACTTCTGATTCTTCATGTGCATGGCCCTAAAAGGTGTTTAGATATTTTAACCAACCAACCTTCTGTCAATGTCATTTAGGTAAAATAACCAATTTTTTAAACAAAATGAAATGTCAACAAAATTGAAAAATCAGGTAATAAAATATACACTGTGTAAAGTGTTTATATATTTAACATAGTAATTGAACAATAAAACATTTCAAGATATTCAATACAGTGCATGCTAATAAAGATGAAATACTTGTACAATGGAAAATTAGATTTTTCAATCATTTATTCAACAAAAATATGAAGAAATGTAAGTTCACACTTGATGTACTCGTATGTAAAAATATACTGTTACTGTGTCAAAAAACATTACACCTCCCATGCAAGTCAGATTTGTCAAGTCTCTTTTTACTTGTAGACATACAATATCTCACAAAAGTGAATACACCCCTCACATTTTTGTAAGTATTGTATTATATCTTTTCATGGGACAACACTGAAGATATGACACTTTGATACAAGGTAAAGTAGTCAATGTGCAGCTTGTATAACAGTGTAAATTTGCTGTCCCCTCAAAATAACTCAACACACAGCCATTAATATCAAAACCGCTGGCAACAAAAGTGAGTACACCCCTAAGTAAAACTGTCCAAATTGTGCCCACCATTATTTTGCAGCACTGCCTTAACTCTCTTGGGCATGGAGTGCACTAGATCTTTAAAGGTTGCCACTGGAGTCACATTAGACCAGAGAGGGAATATGGCTAACTGGGCACAATTTGGACATTTTTACTTAGGGGTGTACTCACTTTTGTTGCCAGTGGTTTAAACGTTGCTGTCCCTCGTGCAAGCAATAAATAAACTAAACTGTTTGAGGAATTTAAGCCCATTCCTCAAAACAGAACAGCTTCCACTTTTGGATGCTGCTGGGATTCTTCACATGAACTGCTTGCTTTTGGTCTTTCAGCAATACTTCAGTTTGATTAAGGTCAGAACATTGACTTCGCCTATTGCCGCAATACCCACTATCTCTTGAGATTCAATTTACAATTAGATGTTTGTATTTTAGAAAAAATCTAAACTTTTCTGGAAATAGAGTTTAAAAAGATCATAAAGACAAGTCATTTTGAACCATGTTTGTTATACAAGCCACCAAGCAATTTTCAGTGTAAAGACAGAAATGTTTTCAGATTATGTATTGTAGTGATTTGGAGGGAAACCCAAGCACACTACGAATAAAGGGCTCGACACAAGGGTTGGATGCGAATTGGACAGCCAAGATCCTTTATTTCTACCAGCCTTTAACAAGGCTTAAAGGAACACGTGCGCCCTCTTGCTTCGGAGGAGCACAACACAACCCTTGATTGAGCCAAGTCTGCTCAGTGCGCCTGCACCACAATCTCAGAATGACCTCTCTTCTCGTCCACGGACACGGACACACTGAGCAGACGAGCTCACAAACACAGCAGCATAACACACAATAAAACACCCATTCCCCAGAACACTCTTCCCCGCTAAACACAGCCTTTACACCCACACAATCACAAACCCCAACACAAACACAACCTGCCCCATGATGCTCTGCGTGCCCACTACCGCAGAGGCAGCCAATGAGGGCAAACCCAAACCCCACAGTCACTACAGTATAAACATCATCAAAAACAGAGATACAAGGAAAAAGTAAAGCTTTCCATTGTGAACTGACACTGGAAAATATTAGTTTTGTTAACTGGGACTGTGTTTGTTCTCAGGTGTTTGTTAGCCTTCACTGGAGTGTTTCTGATTGCAAGAACCCGACCCAAAATCAAAATGGACAGAGTCTTCTTCTCTATGGGCCAAATTCCAAGTATGTTCACAAACAGTGAAAGTGGTTAAAAAGTTAAGGGTTACACGTCTGTTCAGTAACTGTGTTCTGTTTATCACAGGTAAGAGAGGTACTGAAAAATTGCAGTCGGAGAAGAAGGACAGTAAACATGGAGCTCTGGCTTCCAAACTTGTATGCAACAGTGGTGGGCAGCAAGAGGACTCTTATAGCATCACCTAGTGAAGTAATGGAGAATTACACTGATAACTGCATGAGGAGTCCAGGCAAGGGCAGGGGTCTGAGACATTCTGAGGGTGCTTCTGGCTGTATATGTGTGAGAAATGTGCTGTGGTGACTGATTTATTGATAAAGAGGTTTTAACTCAGCTGTGCTGGTTTCTATCTTTGACTCTTGTTTAGTAAGAATGAAAGGCAAAAATCAAAAACCTTCATTAGCACATTTGGTCGTATGTGTATGACCTCAGTGCAGGATTTCACTAAACATTTCCTTCTGTGAGTGCTTTTCTGGACCATACAACAAGCGTCATAAATCTTATTTGGGGTCTGCTGGGGTCCTGTGTTTGTTTTCAGCCTGCTGCTTATCCTGGTGAGGAACAGCAATATGTTTACCTAATATACCCGACAGATAAATTAAGCCTTAATCAGTGAACATAAGCACCAGTCTTAAAAAGCACAACACAGCTGTTGTTCAGAATAACAGTATGAAGATTTTATTACTAGTAGATCAGGGGTGCTTAAACTTTTTTGGCTTGCGAGCTACTTTTAAATTGACCAAGTCAAAATGAGCTATCAACAATACAAATGCTAAAATTACACACACACACACACACACACACACACACACACACACACACACACACACACACACACACACACACACAC
>JBBIGC010141625.1:0-20471 GCA_037576955.1 Lepidarchus adonis | reverse complement strand
CACACACACACACACACACACACACACACACACACACACACACACACACACACACACACACACACACACAAAAGAGATCAATGGTTAGACATCACTGAGGTCAGAACTCTAGCAAAATGAGTTGATTCCAAAACCTCCCAGGCCTGCACGTAAAGAAAGTTTGATGTTTTGATGTAAGCCAGACTGATATTACTCAACACCCTAGCATGCTATGAGGCGAGAGTGGTGAGGGTGGTGAGGGTTTACGCCTGCAGCTTGTGCAGTTCTCAATGTCACACTACACCGATCAGCCATAACAAACATCACCTGCCTAATATTGAGTAGGATCCCCTCATGCTGCTGACACAGCTCTGACTTTTCTAACATTTTTTACAACAGGAACCTTTATTGGGATTAGTTCAGACAGGCAACGTGTCACTTCCCACATGCATCAAGTCTTGTGTCCATGACCCTCACACGGATTAAAAAGTCGTCCTTGCTCGTTACCGAATTTCCCCAACAATAAATTGTTGACAAACATTTAAGCAAGCCGCACTCAATACGCAGATTCGTAAAATTGATCTAAGCCACAGCCCATCACTGGGGAAATATCAGACCTGCAGTTTTGAAGATGCTCTGACTCAGTCGTCTAGGCATCACAACTAGACCCTTGTTAAAGTGGCTCAGATCCTTAACTCTGACTCTTTTTTCATGATATCGTCAGTACTCATACACCGTGTAATGTGCACATGCATCAATGGGATCCTGCTGGTGTGGGTTTCCTCTATTTCAGTGATGCACATAAAAACTGCTCATGTGCAAACACCGCCCCCTTGTGGAGAATATTCAGCCTGCCAAACATGACCCAAAAAAATTCCGCTAGCCACTCAAATGGCAAACAAAATACTGAACAGATTCATTGCTGGGTGGTTTCTCACAGACTTCTGCTGAAATGAACAGTGTGCACACACAGGTCATCCACTAAACTTGGCAACAGAACAAATCTGACATCCAGCCATATTTGTGGCAAACTACAAGGTCATAAATGTTACTGCAGAGAGGACAACATTTCCAAAGCAGAGCAGTCAAACTGGTTTCATGCTATATTGGAGGCATGTCTGTGAGTAAGGTGGGCTATGGGCCAGAAATACAAATCATCTCACACTCACACACACACACACAGCTGGAGAGAGTAAAGACAAATAACAGATAATCAATTTCACTTAAGTTCATGTTATTTTTGCAACATTGGTTCATTATCATAAGCAGCGAGTGGAGAATAAAAGACGGCAGTGGAAAAACTGTGGCGCACACTGTAATTATGTCGTAGACTGTGAAAATCAAACCAAAATGTCCAATGTTGGCCCTGATAATCAGTCCAGCCGATAATCGGTTGACCGTTAATTTTTTGTGCTTGCACAGCTTTTAGGACAAAATAATACATAAATATTTAATATAAAAACTGACTCATGTTATGTCTCTGTTGTACTACACTTTCACATACACAGCAATACATGCAGAGCATCGTGGGAAGGGCATGTGCATATGCATGTTTAAGGCATTCCTTCAACATGTGCTGGTCACTCACAACACACAAGCTGCTAGAACATGCAACAACACTGGCTTAGCATCTTACCATGGCCTGTTCTCCTTGGGCTGGAGAAACAAATGGGAAAAAACACTGGTCAGTACAGTATTCGTGGATAAGAGTGTGTCTGCACATTGGACCAAACGTCTGAGTCTTTCATCATGTGAGCACGATTAATGGCTTGAGACCACAGTTGGAGTTAGACTCTACGGGGAGGAAGAAAGTGTGTATGTGTGTGTGTGTGTTGGTGGAGTGAGACCCAAGCAACCTTTACAACCCGCTGAAGTTAATCTCTACCTCATGCTCGTCTGACCGAAGCGCTGTTTCCAACACTTTCGCACCACTGACCCCATTAACAGAGACGTATGTGGCAAAGAACAGAAGCCTGGTATAAATGAGGCCCATAAAGGGCCAATACAATAGAAAAAACAAAGGGTCCTCATAATGGCAAGCCAAACTTTGATCTAACTTTTATGAACCTAAACTAAAAGCTTCAAAATGTATCTTCAGCCATATAGTCCATACATGGAGTTTAAGCTGCAAAAACAGCCTATTATCAGCGTATTAATTCTACTGCTGTTTAGCCTCACCCATTCACAAAGAAGAGCAAACTACTTGTTAATGAGGCCTGAATAGGGCAGCCAGTCATTACAGAGATCATTTACATACATTACTCTTAAAAAAAAAAAACAACAACAACAAAAACAGCCAGATTAATCTTAAACGTTAAAAATAAATGCCAATTAAATATCTTAAGTAGACAGAAAAATAAATAAAATCCAACAAAAAATGGAAAATGGAAAAAGGAAATGATAATAAAAGGCATTGATAATTGAGAATAAACATTGTTATTCTCAGAAATGCTGCTCCTCTTGTTTTATGACTTGATCTCCTGTCATTTGCGATTGTCCCAGACTAGTTTGCAAACTCTAGAAACTGAGATCGTTTCCTTGTTCTTTTGGCTGTTCTCCTTATCTGGTGTTCTTGCCAACCAGAGATGGTGGGGTTCCTCTTCTGAGCCTTCGTTCCTCCAGCTTAGAGAGTTTTTCTTCATCTCTGTCGCCCGTGACTCAATAGGGGTTTAGACTCAAACTGTGTAAAAAACAGTTGTAACTATCTACATAAATAAAATCGATTGACTTTTTAACAGGTCAAAATAAAAGTCTCTACTCTCCGTCCAGCTTGACCCATCGGTCATTACAGCGACCAGCACTGCAAAGAGCCTCGGGCTGATCCTTTTAGGACCACGTCGCAGTGATATCAAAATCCTGAAGAGTCAACATCCGCAAGTTCAGGCCATATCTTCCAGAATACTCCACTCAACTCCTAGCACAGGCACTGACACTGTCCCGTCTGGACTACTGCAGCTCTCTGCTGACCGGTCTACCTGCAACCATAAATCAAACCACTGCAAAGGATTCAAAACGCAGCAGCTTGGCTGTTTGAAGATCACACTCATGTAACATCGCTGGTTTCCCATCACAACACACATTATATTCAAGTTCTTGATGCTCGTCTACAGGATCATCAACGGATCTGCTCCCAGCTACATGGAAACGCTCATCCAGACCTACACACCCAACAGATCCCTCAGATTCGCGACTGGAAACTTCCCAAGTGAATTCAAACACCATTCCTGGCTCTTCTCCTTCATTCTCCCTCACTGGTGGAACAAATTGTCCAGACACATCAGAACACACTCTGCCTTCAAGAAGCACCTCAAGACTCAACTCTTCCAAGCCTCCGTCAGCATCAAAGCCCCGCAGATACACACAATCGATCTACAGAATGATCTTATCTGAACTTATCTGAAGCACAATGACAAAGACTCTTTTAGAAACTACTAGGTAAGAATAGTTCATGTTGTTTATGATGTAGCACTTGCTGTGATGACGTGGAATGTGTTTTCTCTTTCTAGCCTCTCAGACAGTTAAGTTGTAGCAGTTGCCATCTGCACTTGCACTGTATTCTATGACTAAGAGGAATGTACTGAATGATTGTATTGTTATGAACTAATGATTGATTGTTCCTGAACCTGGAAGTCGCTAGTGTCATCCATTTACATGTTTATTTATATCTACTCTTGACAAAATTCATGTCTGTGATGTCACAAAGTACATTTCTTCTATATCTATATAAAAAAAGAGGATGTCTGTTTGTCTGTTCGCTATGCGTTTCCATATGGCTGCATGGATTGCGACCAAGGTTGGTACATAGGTGCATTGTACATTTGCACTTTATGTACAATCTCTGTATATTAGAGTTTAGATTATATCTGTTTTTATTATATTATATTGCATGGACGAGTGTCCATTTATACACATGTATATAAACGTGTATATTCATACATATATTTATAATTATAAATAGTATATGCATATTTTATATGTACTAAAATACTTATATACACATATATATTGTTAACAAATTATATTGTTAAATATAAATCAATATCGCGTATTCATAATGTAGATTGTATATTATATTCAGTATTCTTTTCATTGTATATTTACATTGTTGTTGGTTTTTTTTTGCTGCTGTGCTTGAGAGACACCATCGACCGGAGTAAAATTCCTTGTATGTGTTTACTCAAATACTTGGCCAATAAACACGATTCTCCCGTAGTGCTACTTCCGGTTGCGGCTGATGCTCCCCCATCAGTTTCACGTTCCGGAAATAAAGTTTTCTATTGGGCCTTTTTACGCTAAGTTTTCCCTTTATTTGGATGAGCGTCACCAAACCTGCTTTGTTCCTTTACTTACAAATCCTGTTGTGTTACCATGAACTCCAAGTTCCACATTTCCCCCTTCTCTGGGTACTGTCCTTTCTGAGCAACGCCGGGTTCCCTGCTAGTCAATCAATAAGATAGAAACATTTAAGAAAGAACGCAAGAGAATCTATTCAATAAACTCGACAAAAGTGTGATCTTTTTACACATGGTTACACAATGCTAGTTGGTGGCATATAAGCAACTAGGGATCCAACAATAATTCTAAAAAAAACAACAACAACAACAACAACAACACCATAATTGCCTAACCCTGTTTCTGGTTTCCATTTCCAAAGCGGTTTCAGTGAGTTTACGACTTAAGAAGGCAGTTCCTCCCCTACAGGGTTGGACCAATATCTGAATGTAGACAAGGACAGTGGAGTTGTATATTGTCCATGTCACCTTCCTCATGTACACTGTCTCTTCATCAGCAGTGTTTAATTCCACTTAGTTTTCTGAACATTACTCTTCCCATTACTTAAATAATTAAAATACGCTTAAAATGTACAATTTGTTTTAATGATTCTACTACATCATAAAGAAGTGTGGTTATGCCTTTGGTGGTGTGCTAAGCTCCTCCTTTATTGGTAAACTCCTCCTTTATTGGTCCATTGGCCAAGTTGGTGTGACCAACAACTGGAGTTAACGTTGCTAATATGCTTCTCCCATACATTGTTTAAATATTTAGCCACTTCAGCTGTAGACTTCAGCTGCCACTGATTGGCTGATATGAAAGTGAAAGTGATTTTCTGGTTATTGTAAACACACCACTGCACCACCTCTACTGTGCCAACATTTTGGATTCCTTTCTGTATAACATCAGGTTAAGAAGCCAGAGGTTGTATCTACTTACACCCTGTGGCTATAGGTGTGGTTTCATGGGACTTTCCCTTCTGCTCATGTTATTGGCTGTATTCTGCAGATTGGGTGGAATGTCTCTGTCTAATGTAGTGTCAAACGTAGTGTTACTTTCATATATATTCTGCAAAAAGTTTTCTATGTCATGTTCCAGGGACGCAAAATTTCAAGAACTGTCAAAAATGTCACGTTTGCTGTTATTTTATTGGGCAAAATTTAAATTTAAAGTACAGCACATTCATTTGTTTAAAATAATTTTGAAAAATGACACATTTTTACATTTACAATTTGAGCTAAGGTAAAACTGCACATTTTTTACACTGGCTTAACACACCTGGATAAACTGACCTGCTAACTGCCAGATTTAGTGTTTGAGGAGGGAAGCTACCAGCCTGTGCAGGACACCAGCCCTCCCACTATGGTCTAGAAAGGTGAACTAAAAATGATCAATACAGTGTGTTTTTTGGAACAATCAAATGTATTTTCTAGATTTTTAGATGGGGCTACTCTGATCATTGTTTCTGAAAGCCACTAGATGGTCTTCTCTTGCATCACTATGGAAAAAAGTCAGATTCACCAAAAAAGCCTTCAAGTCAAAGAACAACGAATATCAGAATATAATGAGTTTGCCAATAAATCACTAATCATCACCAATCGACACAAGATCATCCTTACAGACATTTACGGCACTGGAAAAGCCGAATCAAGACGATACCTGTTTAACTACATTACAGGAACGAAGGCAAACACAAAATAAAATAATAATAAAAAGTCTGATTAAATAAATGATCAGAAATGAATCTTTATATTGAAATTGCATTTGGAACGAGGGCAATTTTCAAACTGTAAAGGCTGCATTTATAGTTATATTCTATATGATCCATTACTGAGGAGGTTTTAATGATAATAATGCAGAGCTTGATTGTTCTGGATCTGACACATGGCGTTCAAAACTCAAATCCGAAAAAAAATGTGTAAAAAGGCCCTGAGAAGAAAAGAAAAATTTGAATTATAATACCGGTATCATTCAGCCCTAGTATGCAAACAAAGTGAAAATGAAAATATTTGCCCAGTTTGGGAGCGCCAGACTAAAGCAGGAAATTCCTTTCGGAAGGTGACAGTGGAAATCATGGCCTGGGCATGAATACAGAAAATAAACCCACACATGTGGAGATCCAATATGCAGCATAGTCCTGTTTACAAGACATTAAAGGGGCCTATTTTCTTCATTTACATAATCCTACAATTACAGATCAGTCTTAAAAGCACAATAACAGAAACGGTCTGTTCAACATCCACAGTTGGACAAAGGAAACGTTATAACGATTTATTTCTGGAAAATTACATTAACGTCACAAGTGGATTTTAGGAGAAGATATTAAAATGTAACTCAACATTTACCAAACTGTGTTCCATAAGAGGGAAATTTGGTTAAACATGAGATAATCGCTCACCGGTTTACTCCGGGCAACTATTCTCCTTTATAAGAGGCTAAAGTTTAAATTTTAAACAGAAATAAAACCTATAACTACGGCCCGACGTCCGCAACAGCCATGTGACCCAGAAGGCTTTTTTGGGTCACAAAGAGGCCAACTCCCCGCCATGTTTACTGTATACTCAAAGCAGGAAAGGCTGTGGTGTTAGTTTGTTTAAATGCAGCCATGTCTACATGAAGGAATTTGCAGTCATTCACTAATTAAGACCCAGAACAGCTTCACTTTTCCTTGTGAAATTCTAATAACAGGATGATTTTTGGGTTCTGTGCCCTCATGGCCAGCCTGGCACACTCAACCTCTCAAAATGTAGGTCATGTGGGTAAATCCATTCCATTCAATTGCAGGAGAAGCCATGAATAACTGAAATACACACATCCAACAAAGACCAGTCATTAATAAAACACTTGAAAAAAATTATTTGCAGCATGGTCCAGTTCAGATTTAGGCCAAAACACTGGGTTAAACAGCACTTCTAATACTCGCTGGCATTTCCAAAGAAGTACTGGAATATTCCTATAATCTTAGGATTCCATAATTTTTTTTTTACTATATACATACATACATAAATATAAAACGGTGATCTTACCAAATTAATTTTTTTAATGTATATATATATATATAATTTTTATTATTATTATTATATTATTATTTTTATTTTTATTTTAATCAAGCAAATAATTTGGTAAGATCACTGAAAACAGTTCTGATGGACCAAGAACAAGGCAATCTCCCAAAAACAAGACAAAGACACACGTCCTGCCCTGCTGTTAAATCATGAATTTGTGATTGCAAATGCATATCTCTTTATTTAGCTTACACCACTTTAATACAATAAAATCTAATCAAATAAAATAATTTGCATATTGCAGTACTCAGCAAAAAATATTTTACAGAACCTACTTTTAAAATAACATTATAAACTATTAGTATTGTGCAGCCCCTTCGCGACACCCCCTCTCCGACACCCCCACTCCCCCTGGTCAACAAATGAATACTACATGGACACAATATCAGTAGGCGTGAGTAAAACACACATCGTTGGAGAGCTTCTTTGAAAAAGGGGAAAAGACCCAAATATCTGTCCTCAACAATCATTTACATCAGACAGAAGCATATCGCTCCATAATTTGTCTTGGTACACAGATGGTTGAACTAGGTAGCTGGACCGGAAGGCATGTTTTTTGGGGAGCAATGCATTGTGGACTTTGTAGTGTCTGGTGCTGTAAAATAGGTGGGTAATACAGGCAGAAAAGAGGCTAATTTTTATTTCATATTGTATTTATCCCGCCCTAGTTATACCTTACCTTTGTATTTTTTCTTATAGTATTTTTATAGTATTTTTTATCTTACTCTGCATGTTATTTTATGTCTGTATTGTTACTGCATAAGCAATTTCCTCCAGGACAATAACGTTTTTCTGATTCTGATAATAAAGTCCTAAAACGGCATCACGCTTGCGATTGAGTCTTTACGCTGGCTGGTTTCCGAAGTGGTGCATTCACAGTGAAGCTGGAGATTTCCTGAATCACCGTATCGCAAAATTATTGTTATCGTGGGTCACATATCATGAGATTCCCTGAATCTTCAACCCCTCGTAACAGTGAGGTGCTCTGCTTTACTGAAAGTGTCACTATAGAAATGCAACATACAAGATAAACTACATCAGTGTCACTTTCAAGCTTCAGATGTTAAATGAAATGCGTTTTACACGCAAACCTGTTTTATCTAGAAGCTTTAGAATGTGGATTTACTCCAAGTTAACATGTGTGGGCCAAAATGAAGGTTCTAATTCCAATACTGAATCGTAGGACTTTTTGGGGAAACATAAGTGAGTGTTGCTGATCTGTAGCATCTTCAGATTATATTAACACCTCTTGCTCTGTTTTATAGTTCTGTTTATTTTATTTCATACAGTTTTCAGCTATAACCTCTTTAATTACATTCAAAATGTGTACAACTGTAAAAATATAAGGGGAAAATATAAATAATATGAAACTAAACTTGGTGTCTGTGAGAACAGTTGATGATGCTAGTCTTGCTAATAGTGAGGTGAGCAGGTTCTGTTTCTCTTTCTCTCTGATATCCACACCCTGAACTTACACACTCGTGTATTCATGTCGTTGGGGGGTATTTCCATACTCTTCCCTAGGATTGTTCCTAAATATAATCTTAAAAAATCTGGAAGTGGTTAAAAGTAAGAAAAAATCCCACTGTAACTTCCCAAATATAAATTCTGGTCTCTGTAATAAAGCTTTCTTTCTTAAATATTCCTCATACGACGAGTCACGAGTCCCCGCAATGTCGCCTTTCTGCGTGTTAATCATCCCAGGGTCCCCAGAAAGAGCTAAATACACGCAGGTTAACAGACCGGCTTCTTCTTCTCTGGGATTTCTGAAAACATTTCAGGAGATGTGCCCTGCTATATTCACCCACTTACCTATCCGCAAGAACACCACCACGCTGAACATGGACAGTAACGTGGGGATGACCACGCCGAAGAAGGTGGAGAGCTTCTGCGGGTTGCTGTGAGTGGACCTCCGCCGCACCGCGCTCGGGGGGAGATCCAGCACGTCCTGCCCGGACTCTGAGTGATGCTCGCCGGATTCATTGACGCTCGCGGAGAGTCGGTAGTGGAGGAGAGGGGTCCTTTCCGTCATTATGAGCGATATTTTTTTTCACAATAGCAAAATCTGACCACAGCTTCAGTAGGTACCATCCGCTCACTGACCCAGACAGAGACTAAGCGCCAGACCTGAGAGGGACTATGCGAACCTCCCCATGTTCCCCATCGCTCCCATTCCTCCTGTGACAGGAGACGAAAACGACACAAAATGTCAACAGATATCCACTCAAACAAAGTCGATTTTTAAAACCCGGTCTCGTTTTTAGATGAGGTCGCTTCACTCTTCTTTGCTCCTACACACACGGAAAAAAGTTTCGCACTGATTTTCAGTTCCTCTATATTCGCCCCAGAGCAGCGGCTCTGTGGAACGAGTCATATGACTTTTCCGCCAAAATAAAAGTCAGAACAACGCGCGAGAAAAAAAATATATATGTGTCGACTCTTATAAAACGTTTATACGCGACGCCATAATATTACATTTAACAAATAAAACTAAAAGAAGTACTGTTTGGCTTGTTAAATGGCAAGAAAAAAAAAATATGTATTTTGATCGTTTCTATTGGAGGAATAAAATGGCTCCTGGGTAATGTAGTTTTTGCGTTAGTTAATTATAATAACTTGTTTGTATTAGTGTTGAGCATTTTTAGACTGGTTGAGAAAAATGTTGGTATAGTTTTAGGACCATTTAATCCATCATTACATAACATGCAGTATTTTAGAACGGAATTTATGAAGGAGTGTTGTTGGGGTATGTAGTTTTGCACTGGTCATTTAGCTAATCAGGACTATTGAACATTAGGAAAACGGTTTTGTGCATATAATTTATGAATAAAATTCAAATGTTGCTTTTATTGTTTTAAAGGTGCGTTGCAAAAAGCATATCACTTCATGCCCCACCACGTATGATGGTGTATGTCTTTCTTTCGTTTTTTCTGCCAGCAGGAGGCGACAGTTCACAAGGCGTCGTTTTGCACAGTGAGAGAGAGAGTGTGAGAGTGAGAGTGAGAGAGAGAGAGAGAGAGAGATAGATGACACACTCACACACAGTAATGCCTTTTAACCAGTAGGAACTTGCCAGGTTTTTATTGCTTGCTCAAACCAGTCTTTAAAAAGGCTAACCTTTTACCGGTGTGCTCCCCAGCGGCTACACACAGGCATTAACCTGTGAGCGAGGCATGATGGTGGATGGCCAGACCGACCGAGTTATCAATTACCAAATTTGTCACATCCGTGGTAAGTCTGGACATCCACCATCAGCTCACCCACACAAGAACACACCACCACTGCTTACTGTTGCTCCTGTTCCTAAAACACACACACAACAGAAAAGCACAGAAAAGCACATAAAATAACACAGAACAGCACAGAACCCCATAATTTCCCCACTCCCATTATGCATTCCTCCCTCACAGCCAATGGGAGCTGCCCAGGACCATTACACTATTAATATTACGTTGTTTTAATGGTAAAATAAAAAACAACAACTCACGCTAAACAGATATTGAGTCAAGTCATAAAACAATATCAAAAAGTTGTACAAAAATATTACTAAAAACTTTTAATAATAACCAGTTTGGTAATAATAATAATAACAACAACCATGCTGCATTAGTCGAACTGTTCCCATCCTATCACCAGTCAAATTAGCAGCAGTCTTCCTATAGAGATCCTTTTGTCCTTTTATCTTCCCCAGTCTTCATTCATCTTAATAGACTTCAGTTCAGATTTTGTGCTTTGTGGAGAAACAAGAAGGATGGCAGCTACTGTTTTCAATTTGTGGTTATAACAACTGCTTAGGTGGTAGAGAGTCATAATTGCCCATTAATTTTGTTCCTCTCTCTCTTGTGCACAACCACAAAATGTCTGATCATTCAAAGACAGATGAAAACATTCCATCTGATTAAAACAAGCCTTTTTGTTCCGGTGTTGTTGGTGGTGATCAATGTTGTTTTTAAACCAAAACAATTAATTTTGAAATATTCTCTCCCCCATTTTGTCACTAGACACCTTAGGATCCTTGGAGAAGATGGCTAACAGCTAATTCTGCTACGTTATGTAACAGCACCTAGCATGATGCTGGGTGATGGGGAAAGAGTTTGCATTTTCTACTAAAAAACATTTCCTTCTAGGCCAGTTGTACAGTAAGTGCCACGTGCCGCTCCACAGAGTGCTCTTACCACAATGCTACATTCTAGCTAGCTACATTAAGCCTAGCCTGTAGCTAGACATTTAGCAAACACAATCCTCCAATGTACTGCTTACAAAATGTTTTGTAGCTAACTGAGCTTACAAAATCTCATTTTGACATAAATATTGGAAAGATCTGTGAATGAAAACAACAATTATGGTGTACCTCTGAGATCTAATTTCTACAGGCACCCACTTCATTTGATACTTTAATGCTAGCTAGCTTGCTACCATGATAGCAGGACAGGAAAGAACATGTTCAGGCTGAAAAAGTGTAAACCTGTGTCTGATAATGATGCCTGTCACATTCCAGTCCAACAAAGACTTCTATGGTGGATTTAGAGTGTCAAAACAACACAGCACTACTCATAGCTAACCTTGCTATATTTGGTTGCATCTCATTGCAAACCTGTGATTTCGCTATGCTTTGAATTAGCAAGCTACAACCAATACAAATCTGTTAGAAATTTGATCCTGGATCAGACCTTTGCTATGGTTGTTCTATCGTTTGCCAGCCTGCTTATAAAAGCAGCTATTAAAAAAAAAAAAAAACTTTGAGTTTTAATGGATTTAGAATGGTCCTTTAAAGCCTCAGATGTTTCAGTATCCATTTCTCTCCATGTGGATCCGTCCTAATTTAAAACATGGATGGATTCCTGAAGTCTCAAACTCATTACATTTGAAGTAGTGACCATGGTGCTTTCTTTTGAAGTTGTGAGTTTGTGCATGTCAACTTGTTCTCTGTGAACAAGTGTGAGAAAGCTCCATCAGTAGGAACTCCAGTGGTCCTTGTAGTAGCCGACCATAGAGCTGCAGAGTCTGGACTAAACTGTCTGTGTCTCGGCCTTTGCAGCCATCTTCTGAAGACTGTGGTGCTCCCTGCCCAACAGAAACAAGAGAAGAATTAATATGCATATTGCAGCAGTCGTATAAAGGTCTCATTGGTTTGATTGTTTCTTTCATGGCTGTATCTCCACCTAGCCAGGATCCCACATCCTCCTGTTCTATACCCTACACTCCTTGCTTGTCGCAATGGTGATGTAACCTGAAAAAATAATGGGATCTGCATGGTAGCATATGTGGCCTTGCCTTTTTAGTCCAGATGATATGGCATCAATGTTTTCCAAAAAGAAATTTAAATTTTGATGAATCTGACCACAGAACAGATTTGCATAATGTATTCCATTTAAATAAGCTTTGGCCCAGAGAAGATGTTGGCACAATGAGTCCATGTGGCTATATGTGTTAAGGTAATGTCATGATTTCTCATGATGGCTTGAACGTTATTTAGACTTATGTACCTATGTTTTTTTCATATTATGTACTGTAAAGGATGAAATACCTCAATTCTATGTAATATTGTGTTAAGAAATTGTCTCATAAAAGTTGGCACTGTTGTGAGCCACAACCCATCATTGCTTGCAGAGACTGAACCTTTGGTGGATGATGTTTTTATACCCAATCATGATTCATGGTGAATAATTTCTGTGTAGATTTGACCACATGTTTATGGTCATTATGGTCACTGCTGAAAGACCCAGTGACGACCCATCTTCAGCTTTCGTGCAGAAGCCACCAGATTTTGATTTAAAATGTCCTGGTATTTCAAAGTATTCATGATGCCATGCACCCTAACAAGGTTCCCAGGGTGTCTGGAAGAGAAACAGCCCCACAGAATCACCGATCCTCCCCCATACTTCACAGTGGGCATGAGGTGCTGTTCTGAATGCTGTTCCTCCAGACCCAGACTTAGAGTGTTTGTTGCCAAAAAGCTCCATCTTGGTCTCATCTGACCAAAGCACACAGTCACAGTTGAAGCCCCAGTACTTAGCGAACTCCAGATGTTTGCATTTATGATTGTTTGTTGGCATGGAGACACCACCTGATGGTTGTTTTGGAGACTTTGTGACCCCAAGATGCTCCATTTATTGCAATTATTTAACAGTGATCTTTGGAGAACTTTTTATTTCTCTTACCATCCTCCTCACTGTGCATGGTGGCAAAATAACCTTGTGTCCTCATCCAGGCTTCTTCACCACTGTTCCATTTGTTTTAAACTTCTTAATGATTCTCTGACAGTAGATATGAGCAGTTGCAGGAAGTGGCTATTTTCTTGTAGCCATTGCCTGATTTGTGAAGGTCGACACACATCTGCCTTACTTGAATAGTGACACAAAAATTAAAAATCAAATCTTTATTTAATTTATTAATTGGGAGAAAAGTCTCACATTAAATTAGATTTTTTTAAACATAAAAACATGTGTGCCACAATTATTATGCTGTTAATATTTTTGTATTTTTCTTCTTAGCACAATCTTTTTAAATTGCTCAGTCTTGGGGCCTTTCTTATGCACTCTCCTCTTCAGCTCACCCCACATTTTTTCAATGAGATTGAGGTCTGGGGACTGAAATGGCCATGAGAGGAGCTTGATTTTGTGTTTGCTAAGCAGAGGTGGACAGTAACAAAGTACATTTACTTGAGTACTGTACTTAAGTACAGTTTTTGAGTATTTATACTTTACTTGACTAAAGGCATTTTTTGGGAAAGTTTTAACTTTCACTTTACTACATTTGAAAGACAAAATCGTACTTTTTACTTCATTAAAAATTGACATTTCTGTCAATGATCTAGTTACTCATTACTTTCAGAGCAACTTCAGATAACAAGTTGATCACGGAGCCCAGTCTTTCAAAATAAACTGTACCATGCACGTGAGACCATGCAACGTAAAAGACAAGCAAACCGCAAGCCACTGAATACACTACAGTACAGGAAGTGTGGTAAAATAAAAAAAAAGTTAAGAAGTACAACACTGGCTACCCACCAAAAAACTACAAAAGAATAAGGTAAGAAACTATTTCTGGATTATTTAAGGCATCATCAGAGTAAGGTACTGTGGAAGACTCAAAGACGGCCCATCTTTCTGGCAGAGGTCACCAGATTTAGATTTAAAATATCCTGGTATTTCAAGAAGTTCTTGATGCCATGCACCATAAGAAGGATTCCAGGGCCTTTGGAAGAGAAACAGCCCTACAGTGTCACAAGTTCTCCGCCATAGTTTACAGTGGGCATGAGGTGCTTTTCCACTAGACCCACTTAGAACGTTTGTTGCCAAAAAGCTCAATTTTAGACTCATCTGCCCAAAGCACACAGTTCCAGTTCCCTGTCACTTTACTGCTTAGCAAACTCCAGACGTTTAGGTTTGTAATTGTAGGTGAGAAAAGGCTTTATACTTGAATGTCTCCCAAACAGCTTCTTGGCATAGAGATAGCATCTTACCCACCACCTGTGTATGTTTCTGGAAACGTATACCTTTTACATTTGAAAGACAAATATCATTATTTTGACTCCAATACATTTCTGTGCAGATTCTTGTTACTTTTTTAGTTTAGTCAGTCTAGTTCAGAGTACTGCTGCATTTTTTAATCAGTTGATGAAAGTTTCTAATAGCTGCAGCTACAGCAGAGAGAAAAGAGAAAAAGAAAGCTTCTTCACCAGAGCTCACGTGGCTTTATCTTAAATCCATGTCTGAGATCTTTATAAAAATATACGTACTGTTTTAAATGTTTGCTCTCTTTACCCTGCCCAAAATACTGCAGTGCCTTCAAAGTTCTTGTCAAGCAGAGTAATATAATTTAAAAGAAATTGTCATGTAGTTGTTGCAGTATTTATGAAGCTGTTTTATAACCTCCATCTACAGCAGTTCCACAAAAAGCTGTATCAGCACTGCAGTACTGTTTAGTTGGGGTAAGGGGTATTACATTTTTAAAAAATGAAAATGACAATGGCAATCTTTTAGTTATTTCAGTTATGGTTATATAGTATCTGTAGCAAGTTTATACTATAATCAAGTCAGTGCCTTTAGTAGGCTGTTCCAGAGTCATTAGGTTGATTGTGGGAACAATGCAACAATGTGTTAAACATTAAAAAATAAGTTTTCTTTTGTTACTTAAGTATTTTCAATAGCAAGTACTTTAACTAAAGTAAAATTGGGACTGGTGTATCTACATTTTGATTGCAATGTACTACTGCAGACGTTAACCGTTCAATAGGGAGATTGCTACTGGAAAAGTAGTGAGAGTACTGAGGCGTCTGTAATTCCTCCCAGAAAGTAGTTTAGTAAACAGTCTGTGATTGGGGTATCAGATGCCTTACACCTGTTGCAAACATTACTTTAGACTTTCTACCACATTGTGCTATATTGAACAGTTTTTACTACTTGCTGAAGAACCTTTCTATCAGCAACAATGCAGTGTGTCAGTATGCAGTCAAAAGACCACTGATAGTTAGATTAATTTAGAGTAATGTCTGATGACCGCTCAGCTTTCTTGAGTGCTTTCAGAAAGTACAGTAATTCCTTCTTAATGAGGGAAGGAAGATCTTCAGAGATGTGGACTCCAGAAAATTTAAAGCTCTGGTCTTGCTGGTCTTTCCAGTAGTCAACAATGAGCTCTTTGGTCTGATAGTTCTTTTTGCACCAGATCTCTTCCAGGATGGCACAACTGCATTCAGACGGCATCCTGATTGATCTGTGTAGACAGTGTCTGTATTGTAACTGTTCCATTATTTGTTAAAACTTTTAGCCTAAAGGGGGTGCAGTTCTTCCATTTGTTATTCTGACAGTGAGCGTTAGGGTTAGGGTTAGGGTTAGGGTTAGGGTTAGGGTTAGGGTTAGGGTTAACCCTAACCCTAACCCTAAGTCTCAGCCAATAGGAAGCTATTTGAGTATCACGTGACTGAAGTTTTCCTCCATGTGTATGTTGTGGTGCAGAAAAAGCGTGGAGGCAGTATCCTGAGTAATCTATTTGTAACATCCCTTTGAGTGGCAATATAAGTAAGTAGTTCTGTTATATGTCTTGATTAGAATGTATATTGTTCATTACTGTGTAAAAGTTTCGGATACTTTGTAATGCACTTTTCAGTAATCAGTGTTTTCTGTATTTTTGTATATTTATATCAGTTTCACACTTTTTTGCATTAAATCCCGTCCAATTACAACACCCGCCTGTTCCTTGGGGGATCTAATGTGAGAGAGAGTTTAGCTGGCTGTGAATCTCAATATAGGACAGGGGTCACATTAAGTGCAACAGTACAGTGTCTATATTTATTTCTATTTATTTTCTATAGCTCTATTTGCTAACAGAGCATCTGGTTTGCTAACATTGAAGATCAGCTTCCAAAGCTAACCCAATCCTGTGGCTTATTTACCGTGGGGTGTTGACAAAGACAAAGTATGGGACTGCACAGCCCCATGGCGACAAACAAAGAAAATCTCAAATGTACTGAGGAAATGAGCCCAATGCCCTTCTGCTTGCGAATGTACAGTCAACAAGATGGACGATTACAGAGCAAGAGTGACTTTCCAACAAGACACGAGGGACTGCAACATTATGGCTGACCCCCTAGTAATGGATCAAGCAGTGACCCCGTCAGACTTTTTCTCCATGTTTTGCACGGACAGAACAATGCACGCTAACAAAGCTAAAGGTGGGAAAACCTGTTTCATGAATAATACAATGTGGTGGGAGGCAAAGAGTGTTTCTGTTCTCCCACGCTTCCGCTCACCTTATCTAGAATACTGCATATCTTCTAATAGCCTGTCTCTTAGTCACGCCTGTTCCAATAAACGTAGGGTGATTATTTTGTTGCAAACAAATAGACTTTCATGGGCATGCGCCTCCAAACTTTCACTTTCTACCTCCGTGTTTTAACAGAATTTATTCCCTAAATGGTATGAAACATCTTAAAACAAACCTCTGATGACCAATGCTTAGTATCTGTGTGGTTGGCATGAAAGATCTACCAGCTAGACAAGCCAAAGTCAGTCCTGGAGGCCAGTGTCCTGCACAGTTTGGTAATTCCCTTCCTCAAACACATTCCCTGAACCTGGCAATTAACAGGTGAGTCTTACCAGGTGTGCTTGTTCATGGAAATCACCTAAATGTGCTGGAAACCAACTCTTGAGGACCAGAGCTGGACACCTCTGAGCTATACATTACTAAATAAACACACTATCCCCAGCTCTAATTAAAATTGCCAAAGACTGGTGGATTGCAGAAAAGAGAAAAGTAAAAAAAAATGGATATCTTTAAAATGGTATTCAGCAGGTCATTTTTGGCTGATTTTTTGTCGTGAGTTTGCGGGAGAAAATAGGATGTGGGAGCGAGCGCAACAACCAGATGATCCAATGCAACACATTAACACTTCGGTATCATGCTCTGTGCTTACTCTTTGACCCCACATGACTGAGGGAGAGAGTGCAAGCCACCCAGCAATCTGTATTTTCTCAGTAGTGGAGTTGGTGCGTCACAATGGTAGTGAGGGAATTTCAAGTGGCAAAAGACTACTGAATGCAACAACTCCAGCCTCAATTGCAGAAACGCAAGGGAAAAAACAACCTCCTGCTTTCTATCTGAGTGTGGTGAGGTTCACCCCGTCTCTGCTAATGGTTCCACTCGTGATCCAGGCAGTTAAATGCACAGCAGTGATCGATACTGGTAGCACGTATTCCCTACTCTCAAAGAATATAAAAAAATAGAGAAACCAAATGAGCAATGGCAAACGGTGTGTGGTCAATCCAAATATTTGGAGCAGGAGATACCTCTTTTATTATGAGTAAGTATCTTTCCAGTGCATACTTGTTTTAGATTTTATGGTTACGCAGAGTATTCAGATAGATTTTATTAAACAATGCTTACTTTTGCCTAGAACAGGAGAGTCCGGGCACATAATGAGTACTCCAACACAGGGCCAACTTTCACTGTAAGATGCCATCCATTTGAGTGACTAACCTTCAGGAGTGAAAGACCGTATCACAAATTTCATGTAGAAAGCTGACATATCCAACCACTAGAAAGCCTGGTAATGTGACATAATACTGCCACCATAATAAAACATCACATCCACACCAATGGTGAAGTCCCTGTCAGAAAGCAGGCTTATCCCATTCCCATTCATAAACATCATCTGGTAGATGAAGAAAACAACAAATGCCGGAAAAGGGTGTAATATGGCCATCATGCTCCCTGTGCTCTGCTCCCATTGTCTTTGTGCACAAAAAGGATAGAGGTCTGTGCAAAGACTACCATGCTCTAAAAAAAGACCACACTAGGTGGCTTTCCAATGCTTCAAATACATGACATCCCGGAGTCCCTCCATGCTACCAGAATTGCTTCTTAGGGTTTACTGGGTAGTAATGCACCTGTTTCTTAACCTCTAGATTTTACACATGCTTTTCAGGCTTAACCAGTTAAGTTAGGTTGAAGGTAATCCTCATTTAAAAAGATGAAATGGGTAAGCATGTCATTGCAATGCCTTGAACCTTTTACATGGTGTTGAGAAAAATTGCTCCATCTCCAAAAAGCAGTGCCTTGTGAAGATATGGGTAAAAGTGGTGACCATATCTGGAAGGGAAGAAAGTTACAGTGCTCATCGATCATGCAACCATAACCAGAACCCCTTTGTGGACATTTTGGAAGGATGAAGACCCATTTCCACCTTCTTGAAGTGGTCTACTGGCCTGAGAACAGACATGATATATGTTGGGAAGAAGCTGTCGTGCAGTCTGGTGGTTTGGGCCTGATGCTTCAATAGCACCTGCCGGATGGGAGAAGTGTAAAGAGTCCATGTGAGAGGTCGAGCACAATCCAAGAGGCCTTCTTGATGCAGCGCTTGTGGAAGATCTCTTGCAGTGGGGGAAGAGACGCTTTGATGATGTTGCCAACTGTTTTCACAATCTGTTAAAGTTGTTTTTTATTTGCAGCCCATGCATTGGCAAACCAGATGGAGATGCAGCTGGTCAGGATGCTGTTGCTAATGAGCTGCGTCATGGTCATGTGGTCTGGCAAACTCGATGATGTGGTTAAAGCTGTGGAGGGCAGTGTAGTCATGGGTTAGGAGTGTGAACAGCAGTGGACTGAGAATGCAGCCCTGAGGAGCTTCTGTGCTCAGTCTGATTGTGCTGCAAATGTTGTCACTGATGTGAATAGACTGAGGCCTCAATCCACAATCCACCACTGCCTTAAAACTGTTCTAATAACCCGTTAACATAATTGTCTGTTTTCCACTTATTACTGTACAATTATTGTTTAATTTTCTATTTATATATTTCCTGTAATATATCTATTTTTACATTACTTAACTTTTTAAATGTAAATTTCTCTTTAGTCTATAGTCAAACCCTGTTAGCTCGCCACTATTGGTCTAAATTTGGTGAGATGCAGGGTGGCGAGCTATCAAAACAGATTAGTGATGTATGCTGACTAATAAGCAGATGAAATTGAGCATTAAAAACCAACCAATCAGCCGTCAGTCAAACAGCAGGGTTTCATGTGTTGATTGATGCATGATGTCTATTGTATGTTAGTGTTCTCCAAGAGCATAGAGGATAGGGATGACACACCCCTTTGTGGGGCATTGATGCTTAGAGTTAGAATGGTGGAGGCTGGCCTGTAGACATTATGGCTGCATATGGAAGAAGAAAAAGCAAGCTTTTGTTTCCCTTCTTTCTTTTAAAAGGTTCCTTTCTCTATAATTATTATGCTGCCTCATTACATTATGAATTTAACTGATTGTAACAGATGCTGGGTGTTTGTAGGGAAGATGACTGTAGTTAATTTAATTACAATTACGTACCTTGGAGAACATATACAAAAAATACTTAAAGGACATCAACCAAAAGGACATTACATTATAGCAAACACCAACCAGGCACAAAGGACACTGGACAATATATATACAGAGACAAAATAACTAACACCTGAACCAGGGCGGAGACACGGACATGCAAGAACACATGACAAGCAAGACATGACAAAAAGAAAACCACATGGCAGGGAACACAAAAAGAGGATTAAACTGGGAAACTGATGTGATCTTACTGTGTGTCCTATTATAATAATAATAATAATAATAATAATAATGCATTTAATTTTTAAAGCACTTTACATTAAAAATCTCAAAGTGCTTCA
>JBBIGC010141563.1:0-20490 GCA_037576955.1 Lepidarchus adonis | reverse complement strand
TGTATCTCTCCCTTTCTCTCGCGTCAGTATCTCTCCCTTTCTCTCGCGTCAGTATCTCTCCCTTTCTGTCTTCCCTCGGTGTAAAATCGCAACATTTACCGCCAGGAACCCGCACACGTGATTGGCTGAGGGGCGTTGCTGGGATGGCTTAACTTGCATCTAATTGGTCCGTGCGTTCCCTCAGCCGCTAAACCACTACCGGAAAGCATGAAAAATGCCATGTGTGGCGTGTGAGCGTGTGAACTTGTTGAATTGCGTGTGTCTCACGCTCAAAGTGTGAGACTTGAGAGCCCTGCTTGAGAGCCCTGCAACCCAGTACCAACCAGTACATTAATAAATGAGTAAACAGCTGGCGACAGAGTAAGAGAGATATTGGGGAGACTCACTCACCTGCAATGCAGTTAGAGAGAGCAGGGGAAAGCACATACGAGCAGGTATGGAGTACAGAGGCTAGTTGGCAGAGCTAGCGGGCAGAGGCAGAAACTAGCAACACAGGTCAGGTGAGTGTAGATCTCAGACAGGAAAGTGTCCATAGCATCCAGAAAAGTGTCCTTCTGTGTCTGTAAGCAGCCTGAGTAAGTGACAATTCACACTGTGTCAGGATGCTACTGCTACTGAGCATATGCAGGCTAGCCAGAGTGATATAAACTAACACAGTGTAATCCAGTCCAAAATTAAGAGAACAACAGCAGCATATGTTAATATAATCCAAAAAGAGAAAAGTTAATCCAGTATATGACAAAGACAAACACTGGGAGAATAAACTTTCAAACAAAACAGTAGACAAATGCCGGTGGGTGGAAAGCGGCAGCAAGAATTGTTTTTGGTAGCCTCAATTCTGAGTTTGCATAAAAGGTTGTGCATTGGACCCAAAATGCCTATTAAACGAAGGTTGCATTCTCAGACTGGTGAGCAAAAAAAGGAAATTTGCATCTGTCACATCAATAACTTAAAAAGGATGCAGCGTGATAATGCTGACGTTTTTACTGCTAGAATTTATCATCCTGTTATCCTGTATATTTATTTTTATATCTCTTTTTCCCAAGTCCAAAAACAAACACTGTGAAGGCTAGACTTGACTTAAATCACTATTATACACCATACTGCCCCTATACCTTTTTTAACCTCCCTATGTAAAGTTTTTCTATAGATACATTTTTTTCTATTTTTATTTCAATGTATACAAATGATACAAATTTTCTTCCTGTGATCTTTCTCTTTCTTCAGCTGCTGTAGCAAATGTATAAAGTTCTATTCTATTCTGTTCTGTTCTATTTTATTCTGTATCCTATTGTGTTCTACTCTACTGTATTCTATTCTACTCCATAATTTTTTTTCATTTTGTATTACTTGAACACTAAAACCCCAACAATTATTGTTGCTCTCTTTCAGACCATGGTGGTGGCTATGTCCTGTGCCATATTCACTCCTTATCTTCGTCTATGATGAGGTCAGAAAATACCACCTTCGGCGGAACCCAGGAGGTATGGCCCAACGAGCTTAGCTTCTCTAATGTGCTGTATTAATTGTTTAAAATACTTGTAATAATGTATCCAGTCAGAAAAAAACATTTGAGATTTAACAAAATTATATGTAGATGCAGATTTGTGGTGATAAAGGAACACCATAAAGGAGCCATCTTTAATTTCTGTATTCTCCATTTTTAGGTTGGATAGAAAAAGAGACGTACTACTAAGAATGTGCCCTTTGACCCCTCTGCTCCACATTTCCCACTGTGACAGTGGAATGTGTTGAAGTGTTGAATGCAGAATGGAAATGCTTAATACAAGTGCTGAACCCAGGAAAAAATGTGTGTGAAGCGTCTTCTTACCCTGGGGGTAGGGCACAGTCAAGCAGTCATGAGTGGCACAGTCAATGAAATTAGTCTAGAAGTCAGACTGGGATTCTGATTGTCTACCTATTTTGGAAACAGACGAAAAGTAATGTAAAACCTCAACAAACCTACTTCTATCAACCATAGACAGTCATTAAAACTCCTATTGTTTTCCAGGTTCCTGTTCATCATCACATGTCAATTAACTTTACCATACACCTCCTAATAAGTACAGAGACTGTAGATAAACAATACAGTACAAACTCAACAGGGTGTGCCTCAACTCCCCACCTCTACAACCCCTCGGCAACCCCTCAGACAGACAGACAGACAGACAGACAGACAGACAGACAGACAGACAGACAGACAGACAGACAGACAGATAGATAGATAGATAGATAGATAGATAGATAGATAGATAGATAGATAGATAGATAGATAGATCTCTGTTTCATAGCCCTGGTGCTGGTGTAGCTGCCCTTCCCTCCCCCTCTGCTCTGCACAGTTAGGTTTCCCTGCTCCCAGCACACCTACTCACAGCTAATGAGATCATTAAGACTCTCCTGGGTTGGAGTAGGTGTTTCGGGTGTAGGGCAGTACAGTCCTCCAGCTCTCTCTCTCGGTCTTATCTGTACACAGCATTGATTAAAGCAATAAAACACAGATGCTGCTACCAGATTCAACAAAGCACAGATTACAAGATGAAGGATCCCACCTGATCAGAATACAGTTCTACAGCTTTCTGCGCACACAGTTCATGCTGTCACAGTGACTTAGAACCGCCATGTACTGTGCACTGGGCCTTTAAGATCTCATTAATATTACATCACCCTAACATCCTCCCACAGGGGGCATCATTCTGCTCTAATGGGGGTGGAACATGATAGTTTCTATGGCAACACATTTATAGGCTAGGACCTGCAGCGTGTAAATAACATTTGATATTTTTAGCTTTCACTTTGAAGACACTCGTCCCCACACACGCAAACTGTATAGAGCTGGTCCATTTCCAAGAGGAGTTCTGTAGATAGGAATGCCAAGATGGACCAGCCCTGTATAGAGATCTATACACTGCAGATAAAAGCTTTCTTCTTACAGAAACAGCTAAAAAAATCTACACAGTTCCTCCTGCTGTGGCAGACCTGAAAGTTAGGCAATGTCATTCATTTTAGAGAAATCACAAAAGCCTAGACATTTGTTGAGCTTGGCTGATAAACATAGGGCTGAAATATCTGTGATGGAAAATTCCAATTATTTTTGAAAAATGACTGCAATGTTTAAAGGTAAATAGGCTGGACAGTTCCTCTCTGTCACAGTTACCATTTTAAACGTTACAGTTACCATTTTAAAAGCTCTTCAAAATTGTATGATCTTAAAGATTTTTTTTCTCATTTAATGTTTGTACTGGAGTTTATTGCTTTTTTAGAATTTTTTGATGTATATTTTTATTACTTCTACTGTTAGATTCTTTGTTAGGAAACTATGAATGCTTTGAAAGGCATCATTAAATAATAATAAAAATGATATTATTATTATTATTTCCTCTAAATTATGGCATGAATATTGAAGGACAAAAAAACTTAGCTAAAATCACAGGGTTTTCAGAACACAGAAATACATTTTCTACAAGACTGTAAATGGTCCTGACAGGCATGGGTATGCTACATTGACATGTACCCCACAGACACCGTACACCGATTTATTAGGGCCCAATGCAGTGGCTTTCTATGATGCACCCTGCCACACTGCAGACACTGTTTGAGGAACACGATGAAGAGTCCAATGTATTAACTTGGTCCAGGGAGGCTACTGTCTAGTGCAGTCTGGCAGTTCCACTCCACAAAAACACCTGGTACAGTTCCCGTTAATCACCAGGTGTAGCGAGTGTGTTTGAGAACTACCAAACTGCTGAACACAGGCCCTCCTGGGCCAGATTTAAGCCCAGTGAGCTATAGGATGTAATGGACAAGCTAGTCTGATCCATTGAAGTCATATAGAGAGACAGACAGACAGATATCAGTGAGGAAGGCAAAAAGGCGAGGAGGCTCCTTAGTGATGCTCCACCATGAGAAAAAAGCCGTCCATTCAACAGGCTCCACCCCCTCATGTTACCATGGCAAGAGAAGACGACGTCACTAGGAGAAAGTCTCTGTATATAAGTGCTGCGCTCGGACTCGACACCGGAGCTTGGGCGGGTGTCCGGGTGCAGTGGTATGTGTGGGCAGAGGACCCCCCAATAAAAGAAACAACGGTCTTTTTATTTATTATATTCTTTTTACGAAAAGTGGGATTTGAAAACACAAGATTTTCTCCTTTTTATACTTCGAAAACAGCCGAAAATGGGACGCGGAGTAAGTGTGTGTTTCCTTTCTTTCAGAATGTTAAAATATACATTAACATTTTACACATGTGAGGTCGCCCACTTGGTGTAAATGGTTCCGCGTGCTTCCCTCGCGCGCGACTTCCGCAATTTTCTTCTCAAGGGGTAGTTTTTCCGCTGTTGTCAATTTTTTTTTTACACCGAACAGAAATACAAATGTTTTTGTAATTGGGGTGGGAAAAAGAGAAGACCCAATGGCAATTGTGCCAGAGAAACGCGTTCCACAGAAGATTGGAGCAGAGAGCCGCGAAACTTTCTCCGCGATGGCGGCGGTGCAGCGCGGCCCAGTCTCATCTCCACCATGTGCTGGAGGGGAAACTCGTCCTGGGACCGCGTTCTTGACCTGTGAGCTGTAAACCTTATATTTCCCGAGAAAACAGTGCCGTTAAATTGAGATGGTGAACATTGCTTGTCTTCCTCGGTTGTTTCGAGCTCCGATGCAACACGTTTTTTTTTCCCGAAGAGCGGAAATTTCCTACAGGCGGCACTGCTCCGCTGGCTGTAGTACCATCAGCTACTGCGCATGTCCACAACGAAGCCACGCCCTTTTCTGGTGCTTGAACAAACGCCCATAAATTTCGGACCTGTGTAGCAAATGCTAAATCCAGTAAAGAAACCCAAACAAGGTTTTGTATGTAAATGTTTTAAATAAGTAGTTTTTATAGGACTTTGTAGGACAAATTGCTATTGCTTCAAAGCCCATAAGGAAGGTGTGTGTATAAAATGAGTGGATGGATGTGTGTGTGTGTGTGTGTTCGTGTTAATGTTTTAATAGTGGTATGACCTTCAAAAGTATCCAGATGTACTACTGGTTGCATTTTTCTTCAGAGCAGCTGCATTCCATAGATATATGAGAAATATATAAAACATTTCATCAGAACAGGTGCCCAGCTGTGCAGCAATGCAGCAGCCCACAGCATAGAGCTGAGGAATGTACTGTTTTAAGCACATGGGCATTTTCCACGTCTGCTGCAATATGTGAACACAACTGTGGTGGTGGTTGAGATGTAGGGCCTTCTGGTTTTCTTCCTTCCTCCCTCCCCTCACTGCTACAGCTCAACAGAAATAATACAGCTTGCATTCTAAGATTTTTTTTTTACAGCCTTTTGGGCCATTACTAGGAAACATTGCTTACTGTGTGCTCTCTTCTGCTGGAAGTGCGTGGCTTTCACAGGGAGCTAAACATTCCTGCATCGTGCAGAAGCAGCACCACTCCCTGCTGTGAAGAATGCATCAATATAAAATATGCATTTGCTGCCCGAGCCATCTTTCTGATGTGGAGGGAGCAGCCTAGCATTCAGAGATTGCATCTCGTTTGGTGCACTGAGCAACGCCCCCAGCCCCCACTGCCGTAAGACACATGCCTCTTCTCTCCAGCAGACATGATGTGTTGGTTTTAGCATCTGTTGTTGAAGAGGGCTGTAGATGGGAAAAGGGATCAAAGGCTGGGGTTAATGCTTCACCGCAATAATACTAGATACTACTAAAATAATTCCCTTCGCTGGTCATAGCACTTGTTTCATTCATCTTATGTTCTTGACCTGCATCGCTTTAATGTCATTTGTGCTGGAGAGGATATATATATCCTATTCTGTATATGGAGCATAAACATGTATGTACAATGTAGATGTTAATGCAATATGAATTGTACTAGCAATGAAAATATGCAATAATTATTAATTATAATTATAATAATTATTAATTTGTCCAGCAGTTCTGCTTTCCAAGAATGTAGACTATTTGAGATGAAGAAAAGCAGATAAATGCAATACAAAAATGGAAAAGTTGCATTATAGACATAATTATAAAAGGCAAATAACTAAGGCATTTAATAAGTTAACAATACAATTAATAAAGAGCAACAGTGATAATAAAAAGAAACATGGTAGAAATACAACTTCTACAAATTGGATAATATATGTAAGATGATTTAAAAGATTTCTCTTGTGTACATAAATAATACAGTATCCGTATTTATTTTGTTCTTTTGTAGTTTACTGGAGCCCCTTCTATTTCATAACTGTCCACAGCTCAGTGTTGATCACAGGTGTTGGTTACAGCTGTGTTCTCCCTTTCCACCCCCACCCTCTAGCATTTTCAAGTTATGGCCGTCATGTTCCCTCCAAAGGGTTTAACATTCTTTCCATTCAGCAGTCACCACTTGTTGGTGAGCTCTTTTGTCACTGGTGACCCCATCTCTTTAACCGAGATCTGGCCCCCACCTCCCTATGTAGACTTAGTACCACTTTCCTTTTATGGTGCTTGGCCTGGGGCAGATACTGTGCAGAGGAACACACGGTATCTGCTATACATACTGGATACCATCAGCATGGGTTGTCAAACATTTTTGCACTTAATTTTTTTTGGTAGGGCACTGAAACTGGTTGTATGCAGGTTGCACTTCAGTATCATTCTTTATGTCCGGTTAGTTTCTCCCCATCCCCTTCCTACTTCATGGGTTCCTGGGTTTTTGCATGTGACTGCAACACTTGAAATATCTAGAGGTGTGGCTCTAGCACCCATAGCAACAGGGCAAAGTCCCAGTATTAGGGAAGTGACATGTTAGTATTTATTTTGTGTGTTTGTGTATGTATGTATGTTTTTACCTCACTTGCAGACCGCAGACTAGAGGGAGGGGATTTTGTTGTTTGTACTGTGTTGTTTATTGGTAAGTCCAAGCTGTAGCAAATAATCTCCAGGTGACTTTCACACACGTGATTCCAAAGTTTTTGCTTTTTACTCAAAGGATTCATTTAATGTTTTTGCAGACTAAAACCACCAAGGTGGTCAGAAAAGGTCAGAAAACTAACACATTTAATCTCTTTCTTTAGCCTACAACAGTTTAGCCCTGCCTCTTTGCATAGAAGTATGTGATTGGTAAGAGGCTAATTTGTACAGTGGGGCAAAAAAGTATTTAGTCAGTCAAGTTTTTCCACTTTTAAAGATAAGGGGCCTGTAATTTTCATCATCGCTTTACCTCAATGATGCGAGACAAAATGGGTAAAAGTAGATCTAGAAAATCACATTCTTAGATTTTTTTTGCAAATTACAGTGGAAAATATGTATTATAATACTTGGAAAATAAAGGTCATCGCAATACTTTGTTGTATACTCTTTGTTGGCAATGGCGGAGGTCAAACGTTTTCTGTAAGGTTTTCACACACTGTTGCTAGTATTTTGTCCCATTCCTCCATGCAGATCTCCTCTAGAGCAGTGACGTTTTGGGGCTGTCGCTGCAAAGATTTTCTATGGGATTTAGATCTGGAGACTGGCTAGGCCACTCCAGGACCTTGAAATGCTTCTCGCGAAGCTACTCCTTCATTACCCGGGTGGTGTTTGGGATCATGGTCATGCTGAAAGACCCAACCACATTTCATCTTCAGGGCCCTTGCTGGTGGAAGGAGGTTTTCACTCAAAATCTCACGATACATGGCCCCATTCATTCTTTCATTCACACAGATCAGTCGCCCTGGTCCTTTTGCAGAAAAATAGCCCCAAAGCATGATGTTTCCACCCCCATGCTTCTCAGTAGGTATGGTGTTCTTTGGATGCAACTTGGCATTCTTTCTCCTTTTCTCCTCCAACCATGAGTTTTTACCAAAAAGTTCTATTTTGATTTCATCTGACTATATGACATTCTCCCAATTCTCTTCTGGATAATCCAAATGCTCTCAAGCAAACTTCAGATGCGCCTGTACATGTACTGGCTTAAGCAGGGGGACACTACTTGCACTGCAGGATTTGAGTGTCTATGTTGGCGTAGTTTGTTACAGATGGTGGCCTTTTGTTACTTTGGTCCCAAAGTAGTGATCATTTTGACCACACAGGGTGAGATCTTGCATGGAGCCCCTGATTCAGAGAGAGTATCATTGGTCTTTTATGTCTTCCATTTTGGAGTAATTGCTCCCACAGTTGATTTCTTCACACCAAGCTGCTTATCTATTGCAGATTCAGTCATCCCAGTCTGGTGCAGGTCTACAATTTTGTTTCTGGTGTCCCTTTACAGCTCTTTGGTCCAAAAATCTTGCTTGTTTGTCAGTGACCAAATACTTATTTTCAACCATAATTTGCAAATAATTTCTTTAGAAATCAGACAATGTGATTTTTCTTAATTTTTTTTCTTATTTTGTCTCTCATAGTTGAGGTAAAGCTATGATGAAAATTACAGGCCTCTCTCATCTTTTTAAGTGGGAGAAATTGCACAGTTGGTCGCTGGCTAAATACTTTTTTGCCCCATTGTATATTGCAACCTTCTGTGATATTAATATTGTAGAGACTGATATTGCAATATCGATTTACAGGCGATATATTGCGCATCTCTACTCCGGAGCAATATTTAGCACTGTTAACCATATTGTTTCATTCATTCAGGTGAAATAAATACAAAACAATATAAAATTAAAAGGCTTATACAAGAATCTTAAAAGGGCAACACAGTTTAAAAATAAACAGCAGCAGTAATTATAAATCAGGCAGGGTAGAACCAATAGGTTTCTTTAAGTCTTTGAGGTAGTGATTGGCAAAGTTATAATATCACAGTATTTTGAGAAATATTTTCAATACTCAATCTGTCACAATGTTTAAGATGGAACAAATGAGTCCACAGTGCCATTCAAAATAACTAAAATGAATGTGAATTATTTTTATTCAGTGTTTTTCACACCACAGTAGAAGTTTACATAAGCAAGACTAATGCTGCTCTTTGACATGAACAAGTTAATCTATGTTTTTTTTAAAGTTTTGATATTAAGACACATTAAAGATCTGCATTAACCGATTAACTGATTCTATAAAGCTTTAGATTCTCCAGCAGGAACTTTCCTAACTGACCACAAAGCCTAGAGCTTGTACCAATCTGTTACATAAGGGGTACATAGTTTTTTTTAAGATCCAGGCAAAGCCCTGAGTTTTGATCCGTGTGTGACCTTCTAGTCTGAAGGACTTGCAAATTGTGTCAATATAGAAAAAAAATCATGTCATCCTTATACTGAGACTGTAGGGAGCCTTGGCTCAGTTAACAAATAGGTCAAATAGTTGTCACCAAGCACTCAAATGCAAATGCTACACATTCCTTCAGATAGAATTAGAGATGGTAACATAAATTGGGTGTTTACAGTGTTACTGCATGACCTATGTAGTTTATTCAAACCACTTCCATCGTAAAATGGTGGCAAGGCCAGACTGTTTGTTCTGTGGGGGGTTTTGAGGACCTTGCAGTGAGTGGTTTCTCATTACTTAAACAGCCACGTCAAAAGACAACTTGTGGTTGTAGAGAAATCTGTTTCACATTATTGGCATTTATCAAGCAAACAAAACCTCTAAGGAGATTGCTGAAACTACTAAAATTGGGTAAAGAACTGTCCAATGCATTATTAAAAACAAAAAGGATAGTGGGGAACCATCATCTTCATGGAAGAAATGTGGTCGGAGAAGAATCTTGAATGGGCATGATTGGCAATCACTTTCACATTTTAGTGAAATCAAATCATAAAAAAACAACTCGTGGCTATGTTCAATAGTGACCGAGGTTGTTCCATCAGTAAACTCTTCTTTCGTGATGGCATGGGCATTGAAAGATGACTATGCCAGGATTTGTCAGGCTGAATTTGTGAAAGAGTGGTTCAGGGAGCATGAGACCTCATTTTCACACATTGATTGGCTACCACAGAGTCTAGACCTTAACTTCATTGAGAATCTGTGGGATGTGGTGGAGAAGAATTTGAACAGCTGTCTAATTCTCTCATGTTCTCTACAAGATCTTGGTAAAAAAATGAATATAGCTCTGACCTTGCAAAATGATGCCACAGTGAGTGCTGTAATAAAAGCTAAAGGCGGTTAAACAAAATATAAATGTTTGAGACACCTTTTATTTGTCAGGTAGTGTATATTTTATATGTTTTCTGTAGAACTTTTATTTTGCACAAATAGAATTATTGCACCATAGTGAGTCTCATGTTTATGGTTTAGTAAAACCTACATGCAACCATGTTCTATCTAGGTCTATGTGGGCATATGGTTAAATAAAATATATAATTTCCTTAGGTTTACATAAGTGTTCAAATCAAACTGGTGCATCAGATCCCGAAGAGACCTTAGAACTGAGGCTCATAAATATTTCAAGGTATAGTGAAAACAAATTGTGTAATAGTGCAATTGCAGCATTTGCTGCAGTGTATTTTTCCACTTTATCATATTAAAATTATATAAAGACAATTTCTTGCTCATCTCAAGAGATGGCTATTATACAAATTTTACATATTTGTTTACATTCTAAAATGCTATGTTAGTTAAGCTAGTGCAGTCATGATTTAAATGATTGTTTATAAATTTCTATTTTCTGCGTAGATATGACCTAAAATATCAGATTTTTACAAGTGCCATGCCTAATTCAATATATTGCAAAAATATTATGCTTAGTTATAGGCCTTAGTTACTGAGGAAGATTACACAATTTTGCATACAGTTGTGCTCATAAGTTTACATACCCTGACAGAATTCATGATTTAACCATTTGTCAGACAATATAAACGATAAACATTTTGTGTTTCTTTCACTCCTAGTTAGTGGCTGCCATTTATTGTCAAATAACTGTGTTTACTCTTTTTAAATCATAATGACAACACGGACTACCCAAGTTTACATTCCCTGGTGATTTGGCCTGATAACATGCACACACCTCAACACAAACAGGTTTGAATGGCTATTAAAGGAAACCATCTTCACCTGTGATCTGTTTGCTTGTAATTAGTGGGTGAGTATAAAAGGTCAATGAGTTTCTGGACTCCTGACAGACCCTTGCATCTTTCATCCAGTGCTGCACTGACATTTTTTTGGATTCTCATGGGGAACACACATGCATTTTCAAGGGATCTATGGGAATGGTTCTTGAACTCTATAAAACAAGAAAGGGACATAAGAAAATATCAAAGGAATTGAGAATGCCAATCAGCATTGTTGCAGCATTGTCAACTCCTTATTATGTGGAACATTAGGGGTTCTGATCATTTCAGTCACAACTGCCAATAAAAGTCTCTGGGGAGATCCTCAAACATGCAGTTCATGCAAGACAGCCCAATAATTTATTGAACTGGAGGCTTTTTGCAGCAAGAATTGGCAGATTTACCATCCGAGAAGGTAAAGAGTCTCATCAAAGACTACCACAAAAGACTTCAAGCTGTCATTTATGTTAAAGGAGGCAATACACTGTATTAAGAACTTGGGGTACGTAAACTTCTGATCAGGGTCATTTGGGTAGTTTGTGTTGTGATTGTTGTGTTGTGTGTGTATGATTTTTGCTTGCTTGATAATAAATGGCTTCAGCCAAACACTATTAGGTCTTTCCCCATTTTCAAAGAAGCTCTCTAGTGATGTTTGTTATTTACTCATGTAGACAGGGTTCATTTGTAGGCTTCATTTATCACTACACAAAACAAGCATGGGAATGGGACGTGCAGAAATGCAGCATCACCCAGAGTAGACATGAAGAAATCAAATTTGCAGGGAATATTTATGAATTTAAATATCGAGTTTTGTCGTCAGTGTATTGATTATCACATTGTGTGAGCAAGGACAACGATATATCACAAAATTTATATTTTGTCCCACACCTATTGAACTCCACCATTTTCATTCAGACAAACCATTCACATCCATTTTCACTTTCCCCATGAGTGGTCAACCAACAAATCGCAAAGCTACTACAGTCCTCTCTCACCTTGTTGAATGTTAATTACTCCACTATCAGGAGAACATTGAACAACAATGAAAGCCACTGTTCTCTAAAACCAACATTGTTGCCTGTCTACAACAAAATCAGAGTACCGATTGTTACCCAGTGAAAATAATGTGGAGGGATAAATAACACGTCCCAGAGCTGTAGCTATTCTGTGTGGAGGAATGTGCTAAATTTCCCTCTAGCCGATGTGCTGGACTGATCAGCACTTGCCAGAAACATTTAGTTGCATTTATTGCCACATAAGATGTTGCACCCAGATTCTGAAAGCAAAGTTTCATGTGTGCCATTAACAATTATGTAATACTGAATTATTTCCTCAATCAATCAAAGACCAAGTGTAATTTGTCTTGTTTAATTATGGTCCTTTTTAAATCTATTGTCTGACTTTTCAATATGAGTTTTGTCATTTATATGGAAATATAGGAAATTCTAAAGGCTTCATAATCTTCCAGGCACCATTGTATCCAGAGTTTCACAGGCTGAACACGGTCTTCCTCTTTTATCAATTCTAAGCTTTGTATGTAAATAATTCAATACAATCACAATAAACTGACTAATATTGAACAGGGATGAGGAATGCATCATAACATGATGGAGATGTCATTGAACTTGCTGAAATTGAATAAATAAATAATTATTAAAAATATTTAAGGCATTTTAGTCATATTTCTTAAATGCTTACAGTAAGATTTTATTCTTTCTGTGTCTGGATTATGGCTGTACAGCATCCAGCAGTAGTCTGCATCATCTCTTTCCTGTCCCAGTAAGAATGTTCTCCTTTCTCCTCACTCACTGTACCTAGGTTTTCTGGAAATATATCTAAATGGGGGCAAGACGTTTTTTTTTTTTTTAATCACATCTGAACTCCTTCCTTGTTTGCTGGAGACTTACGGTCTAGAAAGTTCTTGCAGAACCATTCTGGAGGAGTTGGGCAGCCCAGACATATGCTGATTCTAGCAAATAGTAGGGGTGGGCCACAATATCGATATTGAGATATATCGTTGTCCTTGCTCACGCGATACGATAATCGATACGCAGGCGGCAATATAGATATTTAAATGAGGACACATTTGCCGATAAGTTGACTCTCCGGTGTCGCTACTTCTTCTCTCCATTGGGTGGCGCTGCTCCCGCTGAGTGCAGCAGGAGAGTTCTGTGATCACAGAAGTCGTCAGTTTGTGCTCTAAACTTGTGTTGTGACTTTTAAAGCTCGGCTGAGACACCCCAGCCATATTTAAAGTGGGAGTTTGGCTTTGAGAACATTGGAACAGAGTTTTCACCTTTTTTCTACTGTGTTTTAACAGAGTTTATTCAATAAAAGGTATGAAATGGATTAAAACAAGCTTCTGATTTCTGAGGATAGTTCTAGGACTATAACGCACGTAATTACTCATTTCTGTCACGATATCTGAGGGTTATTGGGGGATATTAAAGTGATTAAGCAGCTCTTGTATGTGCCGTATAATGGATGAGATCGACATGAAGATACGTTTATGCAATATAGAGGAAATCTGCACGTGCTGAGAGAATGTGTTATGTTGTATGTAGCAGGGCGTAGACACGGTTAAAACCAGAGCTGTAGAGCAATGTTGTTAGCACGATGCTAACGCTACTTGCCAAGTGACATTGGAACAGAAATAAAGCTGAGGCTGAAGTAGTGGTTTCTCTGAGCTTCCAATCGTGGTCGCAAAGCAAATATCGGAAAGTTAACGATATCATTGCTGTTACTTATGTAAGTTAATAACGCATCCCCGTGTTTGTGTTATATCTCTACGTACTTGTCGTGCAATATATCGATTATCGAGTTATTGTGGTATTGCGATATTATCGTTATTGTGGACCGCATATCATATCGTATCATGAGAAACCCTGCGATTCCCACCCCTACTGAATAGCACAAGCTGATTGGTTGAATTAAATTTAAATGGGATGCATTCAGACCAGCTTCAGGTTTTTGTGGTTTTCAAATCTGTTTATCTGTTTTGCCAACACTAGATTTTGCACTCCTGGAATTTAAGCTCATTTTTGATTGAAAGCACAATCTCAAAATCTTGTGATTTTAATATGAAGTTAATTGTAGTCTGTTTCAATTTTATAGCAAATAAGGATGTTTTGGATGAAATGCAAGGTATAAAGAATGGATTAATGATTATTCTAAATGTACCAATCATGTTAAAAACAGCTGGCATGAGAGAACTGTAAGGGAGTTTTAAGGCTGTCATCTGCTAGTGATGTCCAATAGTCACCACCGGCAAACTCCACGCTCGCTGTCAGTTCCAATCCCTTAGCTAGTTTTGCCCTCTCCGTTTTATAGAGTTGGTGAATTCTGGAGACGACACTGGATCTGAAGGGGAACTCATAAGATGGGTCTTTGGAGGTGAATGATGTGTTGCAGATCCTCATCCTATACTTTGTTCTTTGGTTGCATGCTGTGGCTCCATTCAGTAGCTGCTACCATCCATTTGTTGGAGGGTGCTTGATCCATTGTTGCGGTCGACATTGTCCAGTGTAGTCTGTCGTACATTGCCAAAGCTCAGGCTTCGGCTACCGAATGTGTGCTTGGCTTGAGTGTGATATCTTAGGCTGGATGAACTATTTGTCCACATTAAAGTGAAATTGCCTTAAGGCATAAACTTCAAAATTCCTTGTTGAAAAATAACTATATAAATAAATAAATGCAGATAATGGGACAACACCTACCTGGATATGAAAAAACGTATGTCTTTTGAAATTAAAAATTAGGTAAATTTTTTAAAAATATTGTTGTTTCAGCTCAGTATTCCAGAGTGTAGACATTGTACTCTTCCAAAATGTGATAAGTGTTGATCAGTCAGTGATTTGAAATATCATTTAGATTAAATTAGTGTTATTTGAACAGTTCTTGATTTCCCGTCCTGTATGCAGAGTTTCTGCAATTTTTATTTTTAGATTTGTTGTTAAACATTACTTAGTTTTATTTTGTGTTTTTTGTTTTTTTTTGTTGAAGGCTTTATGTAGTGATGGGGTTGATATGTATCAGTGGAGACATATTTTGAGGAATTCTATCATTGATCATGTGGAAAAAGGCTGAAGCATGACTGAGTGTGTTTTGTGATTTAGGACGGTCGGGAGCAGTATGAGCTGGCAGCCACGTCAGAACAGGGGGGCAAGAAATCCAAGTCTAAGGCCAAGAAGGACAAGGACAAGGATATGGATGAACTCAAGAAGGAAGTGGACTTGGTGAGTCATACTCAAATGACATGTGAAATTCTGTTCCCTGCCCTCAGAGCAACGGTTTTGTTTATTTATTTTAAAAGTTGTTCTTTCTTTTTTTTTTTTTTGCTAGGATGATCACAAGCTGACCTTGGAAGAACTCAGCAGGAAGTATGAAGCAGATCTAACACGGGTTAGCTTCAGTAATTCAATACCAAATCAAAGTTCAAAAAGTCCAAAAAACACAAAAACATTCTCCATTAAATAAAGTAAATGTGGTGTTTAAATATGATCTCTGCCACCAGGGACTGACTGCTGCTCGTGCAAAGGAGATCCTTGCACGTGATGGACCCAATGCTCTTACACCCCCTCCCACAACCCCAGAATGGGTCAAGTTCTGCAAGCAGCTCTTTGGTGGATTTTCAACACTTCTGTGGATTGGAGCTATACTTTGTTTCCTGGCTTATGGAATTCAGGCAGCATCAGAAGATGAACCAGCTAATGACAACGTAAGAGGAGGTCTTTATGATGTTCTCAGGTGTTGTTGACAAGAACCTAAAAATATGTCTAATTGTCCTACAGTTGTACTTGGGTATTGTGCTCTCTGCTGTGGTGATGATCACTGGTTGCTTCTCATATTATCAAGAAGCTAAAAGCTCCAAAATCATGGACTCCTTTAAGAACCTTGTCCCTCAGGTAATGAAAAGGAGGTTCTTCTTACATTAAGACTCTTTATTCCTGTTCTGTAGCAAATATGCCATTACTCATCGCTCCAATTTTGTTGTTTAGCAAGCACTGGTTGTCCGGGACGGTGAGAAGTTGAGCATAAATGCTGAGGACGTGGTTGTTGGAGATCTTGTGGAAGTTAAAGGAGGAGACCGAATTCCTGCCGATCTGCGTATCATTTCTGCTCATGGCTGCAAGGTGAACATATGTTAATGTATAATGTCACCTCAGCACCATGATGCCCAAGTCTATAATGATTTTTTTTATGTCTTCTTCCTTTATAGGTGGATAACTCCTCTCTGACTGGTGAATCTGAGCCTCAGACGCGTACTCCTGACTTCTCCAACGACAATCCATTGGAGACCAGGAACATTGCCTTTTTTTCCACCAACTGTGTTGAAGGTTTGTTGTTTTTTGAGCTGTGAGCTGGGGAATCACCTTATTTAGCTTAAAATTTCAGTTTAATATTTCTGTGTTGTTTATTACTTTAGGTACTGCAAGAGGTATTGTCATCAATACTGGCGATCGCACTGTGATGGGGCGTATTGCTACTCTTGCCTCTGGTCTTGAAGTTGGACGGACCCCCATTTCTATAGAAATCGAGCACTTTATTCACATCATCACTGGTGTGGCTGTTTTTCTCGGTGTATCCTTCTTTATTCTGTCTCTGATTCTTGGATACAGCTGGCTAGAGGCGGTCATCTTCCTCATTGGCATCATTGTCGCTAATGTGCCCGAAGGCCTCTTGGCTACTGTAACTGTGAGTACCGTGTGAAAGTACAAAAATATTGTATCCTGAAAGACCAGTGTCCAGCACAGTTTGGTCATTTCCCTCCTCAAACACACTCATTACACCTAGCAGTTAACAGGTGAGTTGAATTAGGTGTCTGATCAAGGAAATCACCAAACTGTGCTGGACACCAGCACCTCCAGGACCAGTGCTAGGCAGAGAATATACAGGAAATCATCTAAGCCTTCATCTCTCACAAATCCTTCTTTGTCCCTGTATACAGGTCTGCCTGACTTTGACTGCCAAACGTATGGCCAAGAAAAACTGTCTGGTGAAGAACCTTGAAGCTGTGGAGACTCTTGGTTCTACCTCCACCATCTGTTCAGACAAGACTGGAACACTGACCCAGAACCGTATGACCGTTGCCCACATGTGGTTTGACAACCAAATCCATGAAGCCGACACCACGGAGAACCAGAGTGGAACCTCTTTTGACAGAAGCTCTGCCACTTGGGCTGGCCTGGCTCGAATCGCTGGACTGTGCAATCGTGCTGTCTTCCTTGCAGACCAAGACAATGTCCCAATCTTAAAGGTACTTGATTAAATATTATTGATATTCACTGAGCTGTTTTTACTAGGGATGTCCCGATCCATTTTCTATGATGGCCAGTGCATTTTTAACTGATGGCGATCGGCTCGAGCATGAATGAGCCTGTGGCATCGTGTGGTTAAAATGTCAGCAGTGTGGAAATATTTTAAACTGGAAAATAAGTCCAGTCCAGTGGGACTGCCCAATCAAAACTTTACAGCAAGTTTTTCCATAACATTGGAGGTATTTTCTCCTATGAGACTGATCAGTTTGGATACTTGGCTTTACTGTGCACTGGATTAATCACTTTGTTTAATTTAATTTTGTTCATCACATACATAATATCAATAATAAATGACTCCGATCAGACTTGGAGGCAAAAAGCATGATCGAGACATCCCTAGTTATTAACCAATATATAGTTTGTTTTAGGTGTTTTTTTTTTGGTTTTTTTTTTAAAATCTGATTTTTTTTATGTGTTTATTATTATTGCATCCTTCACTTGTTGTTTATTGACAGTTTTTTGTTGTTGTTGTTGTTGTTTTTTTTTCCTGCTCTTTTATACTGACTCTGAGGAGATTTTTGTGTTTCTTGGTCCCAGTAGCTTTTTGGGAGTACTGTCTCCCTGTAAACATCCTTTTGCCGGCTAATGAGAGCAATTTTTTGGATTAACTGTAGCAAGTTTGATGTTACGCAAGTGTTACTCAGTGGTGTCTAATCGCAACCCTGAAGGGCAAGTGTCCTGCACAGTTTGGTAGTTCCCCTCCTCAAACACACTTGCTACACCTGGCAGTTAACAGGTTAAATCACCCAACTGTGCTGGACATCAGCCCTCCAGGACCGGAGCTGGACACCCCTGGTTTAACTGAAATAACTTATTCGACTAAAGTATTTCTGTAAAATAAACCCTGATTGTGTGGGGCTACATAAAGAATACTCTGAAATATGAATGGCTCTTTTCCACAGAGAGATACAGCTGGTGATGCCTCAGAGTCTGCCCTGCTGAAGTGCATTGAGCTGTGCTGTGGTTCTGTGAAGGACATGAGAGACAAATACACAAAGATTGCAGAGATTCCCTTTAACTCCACCAACAAATACCAGGTAGTACGATGCCCTCCATCTTACAGGTGTATTCTGTCGTCTTCCTGTAAATATGATCTTGCTTGTGCTTAATGGGCTTCTCTCCATTAGTTGTCCATCCACAAAAATCCTAATGAGGGAGAGAACAAACATCTTCTAGTAATGAAAGGAGCCCCTGAGAGGATCCTGGACCGGTGCTCAACTATTATGCTCCAGGGAAAAGAACAGGCCCTAGATGATGAGATGAAGGATGCTTTTCAGAATGCTTACCTTGAACTGGGTGGTCTGGGAGAGCGAGTGCTGGGTAAGATTAATGCTGTAACAAAACAACCTGTTCCCATCTTTTTACTGATTGAGAGTGTCTGGTGTTGATAATGAAGAAACTTGGTCACTTAAAATTATTGATTTTGTCTTTTTACTGTAGGTTTCTGCCACTACAGCCTTCCTGATGACCAGTTCCCTGAGGACTTCCAGTTTGACACTGATGATGTAAACTTTCCTACTGAGAATTTGTGCTTTCTTGGCCTCATGTCTATGATCGACCCACCACGTGCTGCTGTGCCTGATGCCGTTGGCAAGTGCAGGAGTGCTGGAATAAAGGTATTGATCATTAAAAAAGTTCATAGCTAGTTACAAGTCAGAGAAGCAATTCTCATATGGAAATTGTTTTTCAATAAAAACCATAGAATTTCCATGCTAATATAAATTCTACATATGTCAGAAACTAAAAAGGGATTATAGCAAATATTTCACTAAAGTTAAATCAGTGTGGTGATGGTGAGCTGGTGCAATGGCTTAAAAATATTTTCACCTTTTTTATTTTTTGCCACCGTATCTGAGGAGAAGTATTATTTATTATTTTTAGTATCGGATACCTGGTCTCAACGAATACCTGCAGTTTCCTAGATGAGTTATACAGCGCTCTCTTTGGGTACATTAAAGTTAATCAGTTCCAATATATATATATATATATATACTGGACAATTTTCATTGTCTCACAAAATGACGTGGAACTGTTTCTTGTCTATTTCACAAGTGCCTGGCATGTACTTAACTTCCTGTTTTAGAAGTCGTGCTGTATGAGATCAGAAAAATGATGTGCTTAAATACTACATGCTATAAATTGAATAAGGGGTTAATCCAATGCGCAGACATATCCACACAAGGCAAACATTAGAACAGTCTGTGGTAAAACTAATTGCTTTGAAACCTGATAAAACGCCTCATAGGTGATGGAGAACCTTGCTGTAAAGCTCTGGTAGGGCAGTGACTGAAATGTAGTCTACAGGGGGTCGGGCATATTGTAGCTCCAAAAGAAAGGGGATCCTGTTTTTTCTACCAAACTGATTGGCTGCTCGTTCAAATCCATGAATTCAGTTTCTCTCTCCATAATCTTTTTTGCTTTTTTGCTGTCTCAAGGAAATGTATCTTGTATTACAAACAGTACAAATGGCCACTTGATTTGTGCTGCCATAAAGTTCTCTATTTATAGTACCTGCATGACGAGTGACGTGAAAAAAGGATTCATACTTGAGCCAATCCCGGTTGCCCCTGGATCTTTAAGATCAGATCAGGATAACCCTATTAGAAACTGTAAATGTCTGACCCAGTATTGGTATCTGGATACTGCCTTGTATTGCTAGGAATTCGGTAACAAGGAAAATTGGTGGTTGATCATGTTTTCATTAGATGCTCCACAATTAAGTTGATTGTACCTTTTTTAGGTTATCATGGTCACTGGTGATCATCCAATCACAGCAAAGGCTATTGCCAAGGGTGTAGGTATCATTTCTGAAGGCAACGAGACCGTGGAAGACATTGCTGCTCGTTTGAACATTCCCATCAATGAAGTCAATCCCAGGTAAGGGGTTGCTGTTGTATTATTTGCTGTATCTGTGCGCTTTAAAAGGAACCCCGACTATTATGACAAGTTACTCTAAATATGTTACAAATTACCTCCGATTCATAAAAACATACTTCAAAATAACGACAATGGTTTCGTTATTCATTAAAACTTTGTTGTTTATAGCTGTTTTTGTGCCATGGGTGCGGCCATGTTTTTACGCGCACAATGCATTCTGGGACGATGACGTATGGAGGTTGTAGCGGCATTTTCGTTTGGCAAACCAGCTGTTGCAGGAGCCGTTTTGTGCAGCTTTTCGTTGTAATTTCCAGTCGAAGGGCAACAAAGGAACAGATGTAAGTTTGCACAGCTTTCCTCATG
>JBBIGC010141549.1:0-20495 GCA_037576955.1 Lepidarchus adonis | reverse complement strand
CATATCAGCACAAACGTTAACAACGCAACTTGGTGCGGATACGCACACGTAGCTCACAGCAAGTATATTTCTACCTTTAGCCTTTCAAAATGGCCCGCCCCCTTAGTGCCCGATAGCCTCTTCGTCTAGCAGCCCACTCGGTTCTCCAACATCCGCCTGCCAAGCCATCACACACACTGTGCACAGGCTTGTGCTCCCCCCTTAATGCGACCCACTCTTGCCCCACGCGCATGCCTCCTCGGGCGAAATGGATCACTGCACCAAAGGCGCCAGAGCAAATCCAGGCCAATGATGCAGTGGTCCATAATGTTGCCCTCCAAAAAGAAGTGCTTGACGGAAATCGTGCCAATCATCACATTAACGCGTTTAACCCTGGACATGGCCATGCACTCACCTGTAGCTGTCCTGACAGTTCCAGCCGTCTCTGTGTCCACAGTCGCCTCGTTAAAGCTTCCCCCAGGCAACCATCCTGCACGACAAAGAGAAACAGTTGAGACAGTGTCTACCAAAGCATAACACTTAATTCCCTTAAATGTTCCCTCCACGTGGAGGCCTGCATGGCCGAACCGAGCACTGTATGGTTCATGTGGGGAGGCAGTCAATCCGTTTAATCCCCTGAATGGCTATCCTGGCAGTTCTGGGCGATGTGTCCCGCTACTCCACACTGGAAACATCGCCACTAACTGACCTCCGCCCACACGAACCTCTCCTCCTCGTGCAGGTCCTTCAAAATGGCGAGGGCCACAATTTCCAACGCAACTGCGATGTGAATAGCCATTTCTTGTGAACTCCACCTGCTCAGGCCCGCCACCATCTGCACTTGGTGGAGGAATGTGTCCGGTGGTTCGAGGCCTCTGTACAATGGAAGCTTGATCCCTGCACCATTGCTTTGCTGTGCGGCAAGTTTTATCCACGGGAGTGGGCCGTCACGGCCATTTTCAGGTGTTGGCCTATGTTCTCTGGCTCTTTCGGCGCCATCTTGGGATACTGGTTCTCGCTCGCAGGCTATCGCCGCACTTTTCGATCGTAATGGTGGCCGAGCTGAATCTTTCACCGTCAATAAGCTCTCGTCTGCCTGGAAGCTGTTCACCGCCTCCCATTGGGCGTTTTTTTTGCTGTTTGTTATGAGTGAAAATGTCCACTGTCGGCATAGCATGGGCCTGCCGGGTTCTCGTCCACCTGGAAGCTGGAGCTCCATTCAGCCGCCTCCCTTTCGGCACTTTTCTGCCAACAGCCAACAGTGTACTCGCACACGTTATGCTTGAACAAGCTTGAACGCCTGGCAGATTTATTTACCAGTCCTTATCAGGACTAATCTGTACCGGTGCATCCCCTATATGTATATATACATTGGTGTGAAAAAGTGTTTGGATGTTCTTTCTGCCTTGATAATAAAATTCTTCACTTAAAAATCTGAATTTTGTCTTTACTGTTGTGTTGTCTTTGATTAATATTTACATTTGTTTGATGATCTGAACAATATATATGGTAGGGGTTTGTGAACCACCTGATAGAGTGCACTCTTGTCACGCTTTTGTGTTTGGGTTGCTATAAAATTTCCAAAACGGCGCGTCACCGGCATGTTACAGTTACCATCGATTCACTCGGCTTTTGACAGACAGCGCTGAAAGAAATCCACAGAGGCCGCTGAACCCCCAAAGCCCTTCGCCACTCGCAAGAAATCGACAAATCAGCTGCGTAAGGCCTTGCTTCAGGCTGACAGAGATGAAAACATGTCCTAAAAAACACAGCCATCAAGGTTTCTGTCATATCTTACATCATCCTGCCAGCCCGCGGACAAGAGAGGAGAAAAAATAACCAACAACCAAAAAAAAAGAAAAACCCAAAGCCTTGGCCCGGGGATGAAAGTGTGAGAAAATGGGAAGTAATTCTAAACCATTTTCTGCCCACGAGCACCGTCTTTCTCTCACACACACACACACACACACACACACTTCTCTAGCCTCAGGAAGACAAATGGTTCAGAGCCAATGACGGAGTGGCTGGCCCACAAATCACCCGCGCTGGCCGGTCCAAACCGCCCCCCCTGCCGGCCCCTTCCATTAGTCATCAGCACGCAGGGAGCAGGCCCGCCGCCGTAATTAGACAAGGACAAATGTGCGGCCGCGGACACCGGTGGCTCCGGCCGCTAAATAAGGGCCTCGCTACCGTCCCAGCCCAGGGCAGGGGGGCCAGGGTTCCTCCCGACCACGGTGGGACCCACTCGTTTGTTATTCGGTGACCCGAACACCAACGAAATCCAGGAGCAACACCCGGAGACTCTGGCTTAGGCCGTAACCCTGAAGCGGCGGCCGGCGTGGGCAGCGGGACAAGGTGCAGGGTCTGACTTGGGAACCGTCCAAATTTGGGGACACCTGGCTTTTCAATTTGTGTGTGGCACAATCTTCTAATTAATTTGGCTTGAAAAGTTTTCTCTATTATTATTGCTGTGACTATTATTATTGTTATTATTATTAATTACATAAATTAATACAATTATTATTTTTTATTTTATTTCATAATAAAAATTCAGCAAAGACATCTGGGAAAAATAAAAGTCTTAATAACAAGATCTAAGTCCTAATGACAAGATAGAAGTTCTAATATGAAGAAATAGAAGTACTAAGGAGAAAATGTATATATACATATATATACACAGTATATAAATGCAGTGGTGTGAAAAAAAGTGTTTGGATGTTCTTTTTCCCTTGGTAATAAAATTCTTCACTTAAAAAACTGCATTTTGTGTTTACTTGTGTTGTCTTTGATTAATATTTACATTTGTTTGATGATCTTAACAATATATATGGTGATGTAGAAAAGTGTTTGCCCCTTCCTAATTTCTGATTCTTTTCCATGTTTGTCACACTAATAAAATAATTTAAAATAATTTAATAATTTTAATAATAATTAAAAAATAATAATATTAGTCCAAGATAACACAAGCAAACTCAAAATGCAGTTTTTTTTAAGAGCAGAATTTTATTATTATGGGAGAAAAAAATCCAAACATGGCTCCATGTGACAAAGTGATTACACCCGAGTTCTGTAGCCACACCCAGGCCTGATTACTGCCACACCTGTTCTCAGTCAAGAAATCACTTAAATAAGACCTGCCTGACAAAGTGAAGAAAACCAAAAGATCATGCGCTCATCTGTTACTGTGGTAATTCTGTTCTCAGGTGCTGTTTGGTCCGTCATGGCCCCGGGTCCCCGTCAGGCCTCCACCCCTTGTGGAGCAGCGAAACAGTGTCCACTAGCGCACAGCACGTGACGCCGTTAAGCCAGCAGTCTATATACAGTCCGGCCCGGCCCACACGCTGCCCTTCTCGACGCCCGTCCTGCTGCTGGGGTACAGAGTCCAGGGTGGTGGTGGCTGGGCAATGGCGTGCGATGTGCCCCACTTTATGGCAACAGCAACAGCGTCGATCGTCTGCAGTCACTCTGTTCAAAGCCCTTCTCCACCTCAGTGACCTCAGTGACCCCACCGCCTCACGCATTTCCACTTCCTCGCCACTCACCTCGCTTGCGATGACCCGGACCTGCTCTGTCACGTTGACCAGGTGATGGCAAGGAGACCGTCCAACCTGAAAAGCTTGTAGCTCAATGTTAAAGACGAATGGGCAAAAACACCGGTGGAGTCTACAAAATGTTGGTCAGAAATTATAGGAAACGTTTGATTGCTGTAATGGCTTTTCTATTGATTACTGAGAAGGGTATGAATTTTGGACATGCCATTTTTGTTCAAATGTCAATAAGAGAAATAGGAAAAAAGCTGAGAAAAATTTCACATATAAATAAATGTATATATATATATATATACATACTTAGAATCATTGGTCTGTATTTAACAGTCCCTCTTAGCATCTGACTTTGTACGGCCTATGAAACTGGACCTTTTAATCAAAGTGTGGCTCTGCTACTGTTTACTTATGGACACGGCCTCCGATCCGATCAAAGTCCCGATCTGATATTTGTCAACTGACAACTAAATTCTTACACTTTGCCAGAAAATGAAGGGGACCCCTTGTTTATTTCCTCGTCTGGCTGTTTTACACACTCTGCTGTATGAGATCAGACAATCTGATGCTCTTCAATATCGCATGCTTTAAATTAAACGAGGGGTTAATCCAGTGAACAGTGAGGCAGTATCCACACTGGGTGAACATCAGACTCCAAACGGCTGTGATAAATCTAATCACAGTCTGATAAAATCACATCTCACTTCTCAAAAAAGTCTCTCTCTCTCTCCCTCTCTCTCTCTCTCTCTCTCTCTCTCTCTGATTTCATTTTCCAGTTTATAATATTTCCACATGTACTGATATTTTAACTCTGCGCTGCCACAGAGATATATTTACAGCCTCTGTGTAAAAACTGACATAAAGCAAAGAATTAGACTTGTTCATGCTCAGCTGCTTCTCAATCAGCAGTGATTGACTCGGATTCCGATTTTTGAGATCAGATTGAGACATCCTTGGTCAACACTGTGAAACTTCCAACAGTTAACTTCATGAACTGCCTGTTTAGGCCTCCTGTCCGCAGCCGGCCACGGTGTACGTCATCTGTTCCCCCGCGGGCTCGGGCGAAATGAAGAAATAACAGCGATGAAGGAGTAAATTAAAGTGAAGCACGGCCCGAGCCATGAAAGGTTTCAGAGTGCATTATGGGAAACGTTAGAAGGGGGAATTAGCGGAAAACGGCGGCCTGAGCCAATCGAATTACTTCGTCGGAGAGCTTGGCTCCACAGAAAGTGCTATTCTCTGGTAGGGGCCCGGGCCGTATCCACAGAGGAGCAGTGAGTAAAGATTGTTTTGGGTGACCCACATGGGCGGGCGATCGGGGCCGAGGGACACAGCGGTGGCGGCTGAGGCTGCGTTACGCTGGAGCAAGCACTATTGATTCCCACCTAATTTCCTAATTATTTTCGTATTGGATTTCGGAATTTCATAATCGTCATCAGGACACATTAACAGAAACTCAAAACCCAAGCAGGATTTTTTCTGCCGGGGTAAACATTTTTTTTGTTAAAGTTAAAAGGGGGAAGAAGAAAAAAAGCTGTGAAATGAAGCTGTATATTCAATTTCGCTCCCCAGCTGCTGGGCCGACCTTTTTTCTCTCGAATCACAGAAACTCCTTCGAAAGCAGCGCTGCGACAAACAGTCGTGCTTAAGGAAACACAGAGGGAGAAAAAAATGAAGATGTTGTGCTGACTGCTTCGCTAATGCATATGTTTAGCATCGCAGATTTTCTGCATGATGTGCCGCTGCGCTCCTCCCTGCACGACTCCGGCTTCAGGGGGCATCTGCAGAGGCCTGGAGGTGGAGGCGCCGCCGGCCACACGTCTGGAGGAGCTCACGTTCTGCTTTGAGCTCTTTACTGAAAGAAGCTCCTCAGTGCGTTTTTAAAAGTAAAAGGCTCTCAGGGTTGGAGCAACGGCTGCTGATGTGTAGAACCTTCATGTCATGTGGAGGTTCTTGGAAATTTTAGAGGTTCTTCACACTGTTATCGACAAGCATGGTTCTTTAAAGAACCACACACTGAAAGGTTCTTCAGAACAAGGGTGAACACGCTAAACATCAGCCAGTAGCTCACACAACTACCTAAGGCCCGGAGACAAGTCATATAAAAAAATTATTTTAATCATGAGATTTAGCCTTAATAATATCAACATTACTGTGGCTGTTGTTGCTATTGATATAGCTGTTGTTGCTGTTTTTGTTGTTGCTATTGATATAGCTGTTGTTGCTGTTTTTGTTGTTGCTATTGATATTGCTGTTGTTGCTGTTTTTGTTGTTGCCATTGATGTTGTTATTGTTGTTGTAGCAATTGCTACTGTTGTTGTTGCTGTTTTTGTTGCTATTATTATTATTGTTGTTGTTGCTATTGATATTGCTACTGTTGTTGTTTGTGTTGCTGCTGCTGGTTTTTTTTTTGTACGAGTGCTATAAGAGTCCAGGACATTCTTCTTTGTCATTACGAATTTCAGCATCAGCTGATGTTTAGTTCTTTAAGTGCTTCTTTGCCTATGATATGACAACGGAAGTAGCATATTTAATCATGTTGTTGCAAGAACATATTATTGCAAGTAGTATAAACAGTCAAACTACTACAGTGTGAAACTGTCAGATCTGTAGATTGATACCATGTATTTGATTAAAAGTCCAGGTTAAAGTAACTTTATTGATGGGTTTAGATGCTGAGGTAGTTGTGGAACAGTTGAGTCTTGAGGTGAAGGTAGAGAGAGTATTTATTGTTGTTGTCACTGTTGTAGTTGTTGCTGCTGCTGTTGTTGCTATTAATGTTGTTCTTGTTGTTGCTATTGATGTTGCTCTTATTGCTGGTTTCGATGTTGCTATTGATGTTGTTGTCACTGTTGTAGTTGTTGCTGCTGCTGCTGCTGTTGTTGCTATTGATGTTGTTGTTGTTGCTATTGATGTTGCTCGTGTTGCTGTTTTTGTTCTTGCTATTAATGTTGTTGTTGTTGCTATTGATTTTGCTGTTTTTTATTGTTGCTATTGATGTTGTTGTAGCTGTTGTTGTTGTTGTTTTATGTATACCTAAGTTGCATAATGAATTAATTAATTAAGTTATTTCTCTATGGTCAGGACTCGACTTGAAACTTGCCTATTCTGATTCGGGACCAGACTGGAGACTTGACTGTACAGACTTAGGACTAGACCTTAGACTTGTGTGTGCCGACTACAAAAATGTAACTGCTCTGATGTCCCTGGTGGGTTTGACTTCATTCTCATCTGTCTGAACAAATACAAGGCAGGAGAACTGCTGGGAAATTGTTGGTGTGACCTGATGTCGCAATTGGAATTTAGTCACCATTTGGGTTATACCCTTTCACAGAACTCCACCAAGCAACTTCCCCTTACTCAGGAAACGACAGGACATGTGTTCCCCAACTGTGAACATGCCAGTGTCACCGCTGGCTGACAAAATCACTCTTAAGCTGCCATTTCCAAGAAAACGCTGTTGATATCAGACAGAAAGTGTTGTTTTTGTGTGAGTGCATGTGAGAAAAACAGAACGAGATTTGGAATGTGGGGCTGAGTTCAACAAGCAACACCCTAAAACTCAACCCCCTAACTGTATGTGGGACCAGTTTACACAGGACAGGAGTTACAGCAGTTCATTTAAAGATCAGTCTTAAGTCTAAGACCTGACACTTGTCAGTACTGACTCAGCGAGAGAAAAGCGATTGGAGACGTGGAAAGACAAAAGTTTTGGCCAAATAAACACAGTGGTGTGAAAAGTGGTTCATCACACCGGAGTTCAATATCTGTAGCCACACCCAGGCCTGATTACTGCCACACCTGTTCTCAATTAAGAAATCACTTAAATAAATTCCTCCACAGCTGTGAAAGACTCACAACCACTTGACTGCAGTTGTTGCTGCTAAAGGCCCAACCAGTTATTAAGTTTAGGGGGCAAACACTTTGTCACACTATGGTTTGGATGTTTTTCTCCCTTAATAATACAATCCTTTACTTAAAAATGCATTTTGTGTTACTTGTTTTGTCTTTGACTAATATTTAAATTTGTTTGATGATTTGAAATATTTAAGTGTGACAAACATGGAAAAATACGAGAAATCAAGGGGGCAAACACTTTTTCACATTACTGTAAATGTACGTGTAGACCTGAGATTTGCCTGTACTGACTCAGGACTTGCCTTTAGACTTGATTATACAGACTTAATCACTAATAAGTGTCTCAGGACTAAAATGCTGCAGAATTTAGCTGTTTATTGAATAATTATTGATTAATACTTTAAGCACATTGAATGACCTTGTGTATGATAATGTGCTATATAAATAAACTTGCCTTGCCTTGCCTAATACGTTGCCTACTTGTTTACGAACACAGAGATTTGAGGCTGGGCTGCCAACAGAAGACGCCTTCCCATAAGTATGTGCTCTTCGTAGACTTGTCTTTATTGATTGGCCACTTGGCAAATGAACAGTGAGTTCTTGAAGCTGATGTGCTGGAAGCAGGAGCATAAGCCTTACTGTGATGGAGCATCTACAGAGAACCAGGTCACAGTACCTACAAAAAGTGACCCCATCCGGTGAATCTGTAGCATTCTCATGGGCACCCAAGGCTCACTGCTGCATGCAATGAGTGAAAGTCTGGTCCGATCACATAGAGGAGCTGCTGATGTGGATCTGATAGGAAGGAGTCAGACACACAGTGCAGCACAGTCAGAATTAAGCAGTTGTCTTAATGTTATGGCTGAACATCTGCCAACGTCTGAAGGGGCTGTGTCTTGCAGAGCGTTCACCACGGTTAAACACGAGGACACAAAGCACTTCCCCAGAAGACACCTGCTCTTGTCCTGTGAACAGAGACAGGAAGCTGTCTGTCCATAGCTACAGGACAGACAGGCGTCTGGGGAGGAGTGTGGTGGGAAACCAGCTGTGGTTCAGGCAGAGGATGAGAGAAACGAAAGCAACAAAGAGTTCAGCTCCAAAAAAGAGGAGGAGTTTCACCAGTAGTGTTGACAGTGGAGACACTTGTGTGACAGACAAACATGGACACTCCCTGGCCCTCGACATCCTGTGGTCAGAAACTGACCAGTGAGGGTGTGGAGCTGATACACTGTGCAGCAATAGATGAACTATGGTCTGTAATTGTCCACCAGCATAGAGGAGATACAAGAAGGTGTTAAGCGGCCAGTGAACAGAATCACAAACTGAGTGTTTCTGATAAAGAGGCCACTGAGTGGAAGCACAGGGTGTTTCTAATAAAGTAGCCAGTGAGTAGAAGTGCTGGTGTTTCTAATAAAGTGGTCGGTGAGTAGAAACACAGGATGTTTCTAATAAAGTGAAAGTGATTATTTGTCATTGTAAACACACCACAGCAGACAGTCACCACAACAAAATGTTCCTCTGCATTTAACCCATCACACGTGCACACATGGAGCAGTGGGCAGCAGTCACAGCTGCACCCGGGGAGCAGTGAAGTGGACGGTACTTTGCTCAAGGGTTCCTCAGTGGTGCCCAGGCTGGGACTTGAACCTGCGACCTTCTGATACCAGGGGCACAGTCCTAACCACTAGGCCTCCACTGCCCCAAGTGGCCACTGAGTGGAAGCACAGGGTGTTTCTGATAAAGTGGCCAGTCAGGGGAAGTACAGGGTGTTTCTAATAAAGTGGCCAGGGACTGGTGAAATTGGGGGCAGTGAAATTAAATGACAAATTAAAGGTTAAAACAGCTGCAGGTGTTAAATGCGAACATGGTGGTCGGTCATTAGCGGAAGCGGCGCAGCTCGGGTTTTTGGCTCGGCTGCAGGGGAGCATATGAAAGCCGTGTGTAATTACTCTGAGTGCACAACTCAGGCCTTTTCCCAGCACAACTCATCTGACGTTTACCATTTCCCCATCGCAGCCTTTCTGAGAATCACTCATACATCAGCTATGACACCGGCCTCACACGCCCCAAAAATTATAGGACAGACAGATAAATATACAGATAAACAGAGAGAGAGAGAGAGAGAGAGAGAGCAGGAGATGAGCTGAACATGAGCAAATGGTTCAAGTGCTACTGACGTCCACCTGAGCTTCTGAAAAGAAGCAAACTGCCTACACACACCATCTAGTGTCAAATGTTTGAGGACATCTCAGTTAAATACAAACAATAATAATGTTTATGCACAATATACAGTGGGTGAAATAAGTATTGAACATTCATTAATATTGAATGAACACGACACCAGTCTTCTAAGTAAATATTTTTCTAAAGCTGCTATTGTCATGACATTGTCACCAGATATTGGTAACAATCCATCCAATCCACACATGCAAAGAAATCAAACCATAGATGTTCATACATTAAGTTATGTGCAGTACTCAAGTTGAGGGGGAATGAGGAGGGATGTCATCCCCCCTGATATAAAAGGAAGAGGCAAGTTGTGAATGAAAGAACAATATTAAGAAAGCGAAGGATTTAAAAAGGCAAAAAGTAACATTTCAGACAAGTCGAGAGTCAGAAATATCATGTCACACTTTTTATAAACCCACCATTATGTTAGTAAAGGTGTAATCTGTGGACATTTAATTGTTTTATTTTTGCATTTGATTTAAAATGGACTTGACCTGACTTGAGAGGTGTCAGATATTAATTTACAATGTTTTCTGAGGTTTTGTTTTGAATTTTAATAGATGAATTACCAAAAGATTTCAAAGTGCCATGAATATGAAGTTGCACTTGAACCAAGTGTAAAAATGTGTCTCTGGATTTGACCCAAACTATGAAGCATGTGATGGATATTCCAGCCAAGAGACTGACTCCAGAGGAGCCTTGGTCAGGATCAATGGCATGTAACATCCACACCCTGCATGTTGTTTTAAGATAGTAGAATATATTCATTATGTTTTTGCTTAGACAACAATAAAAATGGTACACGGTTGGTCTCCCACTATGTGCACTGTCATCAGCACAAAATATGTCTAATAAACGATAAAATTCACCACCATCCCCCCTGATTTGTTTTTACTTGACTACTGTTTATGTGTAATAAAATGGAATGACACAAGGAAAAAGTATTGAACAAATGAAGAAAGGAAGGAAAGTCATGACACCAACTGAAATTGATCAGTAATTAGAAATCAATCCTGACAGTGCAAATTAATATCAGCTTGTTCAGTCCCAACTGATGGCTATAAAACAGCGTCTCATTGCCAAGGTGTCACACAAGAAAATTCTCATGATGGTAAAACCAAAAAGCTCTCTCAAAACCTTGTTTCAAAATATTAATGGCATAGGTTCCAGAAGAATGTCTAATCTACTGAAGGTTACAGTGAGCACTGTTGGGGCCATTATCCAGAAGTGGAAAGAACATCATTTCACCATAAACTGGCCACTAACAGGTTCTCCCCCCAAGATTTTAGACAGAGGAATGAAAAGAATTATCAGAGGAGTTCCCCAAGAGCCAATGAGCACTCGTGAAGAGTTTCAGAAAGACCTGGAATTAGCAGCTAGAATTGTTTTAAAGAAAACAACAAGTAATGCACTCAACTGCTATGGCCTGTATGTACATTGCTGAAGAAAAAGCATGTTGAAGTGAGTTTAAAAGTTTGCTGAGCAACATTTAAACAAACTTGTGATAGACTGGGAGAACATTGTCTGGTCAGATGAGACTAAAACTGAACTCTTTGGAAAATAATAATGCACGCCTTGTTTGGAGATCAAAGGTCACTGCATTTTACCCTAAAAACAACACATATGGCACTGACACAATTCATATAACTGAAGGAAGGACGAGTGAAATGAAGTCAGACGTTTCAGCAAGACAATGATCTCAAACACACCAAGGAAAATCTCAACTGGTTTCAGAGAAAGAGAATAAAGCTGCTAGAATCACCTGACCTGAATCCTATAGAAAATCTATTGAAAAAAGGGAGGTGCATCATGGGAGCTGGGGAAATTGTGCACTGTTTGTGTTATTGTGCATGTTCTGATGTGTTTGCAGGGAGCGGGAGCGTTTGGGTGTGTGCTCATGACACTTGTGTGTTGTTGTGTGTTGTTGTGTAGGAGTGAGCAGTGGTGGACTGCGTGGCTTATCCATCCGCCATTGTCCTCGCTCACAGGTTCATCTCCGTGCGCATCCTAGCCAGTAGGGGCGCACAGGGTACAGGTTGGCCTTTGTAAAGGCTGGTTTGAGCACAAGAATAAACCTGGCCAACTTCCTAGTTGGTTCGAAGAGATGTACTGTGTGTGAGTGATCAGTTGGTGGTTCCTCTACCAGAGAGAAACCGCTACAATATTTATTTAGAAAATTTATTTCACCTGTTGTATACATACTTGTGACCTTGATGTTGAGAAAAGTATTATTATTATTACTACTAATAATAGTAGTAGTACTTTATTTTATAAAAAAAACATTTCTAAAACATAGTTTTGCCAAAGTTTTGATGGGGAAGGAAATATGAAACAGTCAAACCGCGTTAACTCACCCCCCATTATCTCGCCAACCTCACATCTCGCCATGAAAAGCTGCAGGACAGATTTCCTTTCATGTTATGTACCTTGTTAAGTCGCCAACCTTGCCTCTCGCCCTCGCCACAACATGCAAAGTGTACGCATTTCTCCCTCTACAGCTCACCAAACACCAAATAGCCTTGAACATGCTGCTGCTGCTGCTACTGAATCACAGCGGCTGTACTGCATTACCCAGAACTCTGCCAACCAGTACCAACCCAGTTCCAACCCATACATTACCGGAGAAGTAAACAACCAGGAGAAACTGGTGACGGAGTAGAAAAGAGCCTGGAGAGACTCACTCACCTGCAATGTCGATAGAGAGAGCAGGAGAGACGGGGAGAACGTACAGAGCCGAGGAAGGCAGAGCTAGCAGGGAGAGGCTAGTGGGCAGAGGCAGAGGTCAGCAACAACGCAGGTCAAGTGAGTGAAGATCTTTGACAGGAAAGTGTTGATAGCTTCCACAAAAGTGTCCTTCAGTGGCTGTAAGCAGCCAGAGTAAGTGACAATGTGAGCAGCGTACTTAGCATACGCAGACTAGCAAGAGCTAAACAAACTAGCTCAGAAGAGTGTAATCCAGTCCAAAATTAAGGAAATAGCAGCAACATATGTCCATAACGTCCAAACAGAGAAAAGTTAATCCTATAGATGACAAAGACAAACAATGAGAGAATAAAATTTCAAACAAAACAGCAGACAAACTCTGGAAAAATTAGCAGGGAGACGTGCACACACAGCTTTCTTCTACTGGAAACTAGATTTTGTTTTCAGAAGCCTCGATTATGTGATTGCGTCCAAGTTTGTGAATTAAACCCAAAACGCCTGGTAAACGAAAGTTGCTTTCTCTGACTAGTGAACAAAAAAAGAAATTCACAGCAATGATGCATGATAACGCTGATGTTTTTACTGTTCGATTTCATCAGCCTGTTCGGAATTGCAACAAAATTAACATAATTCTTACATCATAAATTTTATTGTAAAAAATCTTTCCAAAAAATTTATTTTCAAAGAAATGTCACTAGTCTATCACAATGGCTGGTCAACCCCACCTCTCAGCAAGTTTAGGGCCTGGACCAATAGGGGTGAGCTAACAGGGTTTGACTGTAGGTAGAATATAAAACCCAAATGGATTACAAGACGACCACTGCAGTCGCCGTGGTCCCAGTGTTACTGTCTACCTCAGCTGGTCTGACCTGATTATTCACTCATTGACACATGTTAATGCACAGTGCTCTCTCTCTCTCGCACTCACTCTCTCTCTCTCTCTCTCTCTCTCTCTTTCTCTCTCTCTCTCAGCTAAACTCGTTTCCTGATTTAAAATGTGCACTCGAAACAAGCAACAAGAGCCATAAAGCATTTTTAAACCTGTTGTGGAGTGAAGCAGTAAATGAACCCATTAAATCACACCACAGGAGCACTTAGGTAATGAAGGGGAGACAAACTGGAAAAACTCAGTGGGGTCCATGAGGGTCAAGACTGGGGTTCCCTTTTATCGTGCACCCTTATTACTGTTATGTTAGTAAGTAAATATTATCTCTAAATTGACTGTCAGGTCCTAAAATCTGATTGGCTGAGCTGTGTGTTGAAGCTACTGAAAATAGCCCACCCAGGATGACAGATGAACTCACATGGGCCATTGAGCAAACTGATCTTAAACTGGGGAGCTGGAAATCAGCTAATCAGCTAACAGGCTAAAAGTTTCAGAGTGTAGATTTCCTCCTGAACCATCCCACCAGTCTTATCTGGAACCTTAAACACTGAAGAGTAATACCTCTTCACGCTGCAATAAAAGTTAATGGTAGTTGTTCCATATGGGAGCTGAGCATCATCTTCACACTTTTTATATTTTCAGTTTTACATCTGAAAGTCCATCAATTAATACATTTTGCACAATACCACACACTCTACAGGCGTCAGAGCAAACCGGCAACAGAGTCACAGGACACCAACACTTTATTCAGTGTCTCCCCCGGTGTTCAGCAGGTCACCAACACTTTATTTACTTGCTCTAAATCTGCTGCTCTGGATCTGCTGCTTTGGATCTGCTGCTCTGGATCTGCTGCTCTGGATCTGCTGCTCTTGATCTGCTGCTCTTGATCTGCTGCTCTTGATCTGCTGCTCTGAATCTGCTGCTCTGAATCTGCTGCTCTGAAACTGATGTTCTGGATCTGCTGCTCTGGATCTGCTGCTTTGGATCTGCTGCTTTGGATCTGCTGCTCTGGATCTGCTGCTCTGGATCTGCTGCTCTGAACCTTCTGCTCTGAACCTTCTGCTCTAGATCTGCTGCTCTAGATCTCCTGCTCTGGATCTGCTGCTCTGGATCTGCTGCTTTGGATATGCTGCTCTTGATCTGCTGCTCTTGATCTGCTGCTCTTGATCTGCTGCTCTGAAGCTGATGTTCTGAATCTGCTGCTCTAGATCTACTGATCTGGATCTGCTGCCATCAGGGAGCCACTTGAGATTTCAGGGTTTCTGCTGACAACATCTGGAGACCCACCTTGGCAGAATGCCAAGGGAAGCTTGCCAAGGGAAGAATAATCACAGGTTGTTATTTAAAATTACTTCACATCTCCAGAACGCTGACAAATTCTCATTAAATTTGAATGGGAAGGTGTTCCAGATGTGTGGCATTATTTTCTTATAATGCTCAATTCAAATGAATAACGTCTTTAATGACAATGTGAGCAGCGTACTTAGCATACGCAGACTAGCAAGAGCTAAACAAACTAGCTCAGAAGAGTGTAATTCAGTCCAAAATTAAGGGAAAAGCAGCAACATGTGTCCATATCGTCCAAACAGAGAAAAGTTAATCATGTAGATGAGATAGACAAACTCTGAGAGAATTAACGTTCAAACAAAACAGCAGACAAAGAAAGTGGCAGCGAGACACGTGCGCACACAGCTTTCTTCTACTGGAAATTAGATCTTGTTCTCAATTCAGAGTTTGCATCCAGGTTTGTGAATAAGACCCAAAACGTTTGGTAAACAATAGTTGCATTCTCTGACTGGTGAACAAACAAAGGAAATTTGCATCCATCACGGCAATAAGTAGAAAGACGCATGATAACGCTGACATTTTTACTGCTCGATTTCATCAGCCTGTTCGGAATTGCAACAACATTAACATATAATTCTAACATCATAAATCTTTTTCTCTGAGCTTTATTTTTATTTTAAAATGTAAAATGTCATTTTTATTAAAAGTCATTCCAAAAAAGAGATTTCAAAGAAACGTCACTAATCCGTTACGATGGCTGGCCAACCCCACCTCTGACCAAGTTTAGGGCCTGGACCAATAGGGGCGAGCTAACGGGGTTTGACTCTATGTAAAATATAAAATCAACTAAAAGACGACCACTGCAGTCGCAGTGTCTGCAAACCCAATTTATAAACCAGGAAACAGGGAAAATTTTGGTAAAGAAAACAGAAAGAGTCCAAGCGGGTTGCTGATCGATGACCAGAAAATTCTGAAGAACTATTTTTTCTAAGGGCAAGATATGAAACAGCAATAAAATCAATTAATATAAATACTTCGAAGACATTTATTTTCTGGTTTTGGCACAGTACTGTATAAAAAGCAGGTGTTGGGGTTCATTTTCCATAATGGCCGTCTCACTGTACATTATCCCTTACATGATGGATACAGGAAATGGTGACATGCTTGTTTGCGTATCCTCCTACCCATTTCACTCCAAACACCAAAAAAATCCAATAGAACACTGGACTTGAAGCAGCCACGTATACGCCCATCAGCCATAAAATTAAGACCACTGCCAGCTAAAGTGAGCAACATTGACTCTAATTATTTTACTACAGTGGCACATGTCTGGGGGGTAGGGTATATTCGGCACCAAGCGAACAGTCAGTTCTCTTAGGGATTCTGCAAAAAATGACTCTAAACCTGATGTTGTAATGTCTAAAAATCAGAGCAAATTCAGTATGAACACTAGCAGGACCCCCAGGTGTCTGAGGGGGTTTTGGACTTCAGCCTGCTTTTCCACTGAGGACAGGAAGTGGCCAAGTGCATCCAGGAGAGGGAGCTGAGATGGATGGCTGCAGTCCCACCAAGACATGTCACTGGCTGTGTGTGTGTGTGTGTGTGTGGCTGCTGTGGGGTCAGAGTAGCAGAGTTTAAATGGCAGTGAAGATGTTTTTGGCCTTGATCACCGTGCAGATCGATCTGTGGCCGATTTCGCTCTCAGATATGTCTTATTTTATTAGTGGCTTCGGCCTTCCACCGCCCCATTCGCGGGTGATCAATACGACAGGCCGGACGGCCCATATTTTTCTCACTTTTAATGCCTTAACGCTATTTAACCGTGTCACCTGATAAACGAGAGTTCCTCCCGAAACGCTGATTTCCTATCGATTTCTCCCTCAGTCCCCCTTCCCGCAGGCCCGTCAATCCCCCATTGTTTTTATGCCCAGTTATCTCCACACATCCCTCCACTTCCACAGAGACAAAGCTGACCACTACCTTTTACACAGGACACCACTTTGTGTCTGGCAGTATTCTCTCTGAGCTAATTCCCCTTGGAGTAAAGCCACTTCAGCACCTAACTGATGAATTCGCCTGTGTTTAGTGATGTTCATGTTATTGTAATCTAGTAATTGGTGACACTTACTGGTTATTACTTTCAGAAGCAATTAAAATACTGATTACCGTATAAAGTGATTAGTATGGAGATTATTACTAAATGCCAGTTTTCATTGATGAGGCTATTTAAGGCCTATATGATTTGTTAGCATGAGATTACATTAGTTAGTCTGTGTTTACTTAGCATTAAATTAGTCATCAAACAATTAGCTATGATTAGTTAGAATTCTGTCAGCACATGATTAGATAACAAATGATTTGTTAGTGTATCATTAGATAGCGTATGATTACATAGCATAAGATATGAAAGTGTATGATTAGATAGCGTATCAATTTATTATTTATTTTAAATGTTCAAAATGTATTACACATGTAAATATCAAAATGTAATAATAATAATAATAATAATAATAATAATAATAATAATAATAATAATAATAATAATAATAATAATATGGCCCATATTATTGTTATTATTATTATTATATGGCCATTATGCAATACACTTAAGTATTAAAATGCTTTTAATATTCATTATGTATTACATATGTAAATATCTACATGTAATAATACTCTGGCCCCTATGCATTATATATTAATTAACTAGCTGTGTAATGTGAACAGTACAGCAACCTGACAACTTTGGAAGTCATGTAGTGTGAAGACATTTATGGCCTCTAGTTCCCCCCAATAGCCAGGTCCCTCCTAATCAATATCCAGTATCAATATAAATATCGGATTCCCATTCCCAAATGGCTGGGGCACCACCGGTGTAGGCACCCATGGCCTAACAATTAGAAAAGTGGGTTTGTGACTGAAGGGTCGCGGGTTCGAACCAGCAGCAGGCTGAAGGTTCTAACACCCTACTGCTGCTACAGTGGCGGATGGATAAAGAGCAGAGAATAAGTTTCCCCATGTGGGACAATACAGGAATAAATCATTCAAAACTGAACCATGGCCGGCCAATGCTCAGACAGCTGCTCCACTCTGGAGTCCTGGAAGTTGAGTCAGTGTTGATGTATAGCGCTGTGCAAAACTCTGATGCAGTTATTGCAAATTGTCTGTTCCCATTTCTCTCACCAGTGAGAGTCTTAACACAAATGTTCATACAAACAAACACAAGATCAGTAAAAAAAAAAAAAAAATTTAATCTGTGTGTGTGTGTGTGTGTGTGTGTGTGTGTGTGTGTGTGTGTGTGTGTGTGTCATTTGGAGATGTCATATGTAAATAGAACGCCTCATTTTAGCAAGACACACCCAACAGCAGGTTTATAAAAAAAATGTGTAAGCCGCAGCCTATCGCTGGAGAAATACGGTGCTACTGACAAAACACAGCAGCACGAATAAAGAGACCGACTGTGTAATGACTTGATCTTTGGAAAGTTGTGTTTCTCAGGAGAAACCCAGAGATTCACAGCTGCTATTTCTCTTTGGCCTGCACTCCATCCTCCACAGGCTCAGGAACGTCCAGCACAGACTCCCTCCCAGGCTGCTGACTCTCCTACACGCTCAGTTTTCTTCTGCACCTGTGTCAGACATTCCTCCAGATTTTACACCACCACCTAATGTATGATTTACAAATATTAAATTAACAACCAATGACCCCAAACTCTAAGATAACTTACAATGTGAAAGTGATGATTTGCGATTGTGAACACACAGTGTGTGACCTTTAACCCGTCCACACACAGGCAGCTATTAACAGCAGCAGTGTAGCGGGACGGGACCTGGCACAAGGGCAGCTCAGTGACCCTCTGAGGACAAGGTCCTAACCACTAGGCCGCCACTGGCCAATGAGCCACTTTTAAAGTTAAATGTTAATATGTATTGCGTTTGGCTATTTCTGTGCCCCCTGTTCTGTGCTGATAAACAATTTACACTTTTACAGATTTACAGTTTTACAATTTAAGGTATTTTATTTTAAAATATTTTAAACAAGAATTTAATAATTACTTTTTACTTCCCATCAGGTGTTGATATTTTTTTTACAGATTTACAGTTTTACAATTGAAGACATTTTATTTTTAAATATTTAAAATAATAGTTGAATAATTACATTTGATAGTTTATAATTAAAGTGTGATTTTAAATGTACTTTTTTGTTTGCATTTATTCTAATAAATGTGTTGTTGTTGCAGAGAGACACTCGCTGCTGAGATAAATGGGAACAAACCATTTGTACAACTGCTCAGTGGGCAACATATACAGGTCAAGGTTAAATTGCATAAAGAACAAAGCATGTAAGTCGTATGGTGTGTTTGGCTATTTTCATGTACTCCCATGCCCCCACATCTATACATGGTGCTGATAAACAATTTAGATTTTTACAGCTTTAGATATTTTATTTTAAAATATAAAATATTATATTATATTAATAATATATTTTTTATTAAATCTTTATCATTAAACATATAATTTTTTAATGAAAAATTTAGCATTACATTTTACAGTTTATTATAAAAGTATAAAGTTTTGGAATTTTTATTGTGTTTTAGTGTTATTTATTATTAAGATTTAATACAAAATGTGTATTTGAGTTTTCATTTTGGGAGGATAATGACAAATATGGGTGCAACCAGACCCGCCAGGCCCAGTCGTACCACCACCACTGACTGCAGCTACATCTACTGTGACCAAACGCATTAGTTTCAGTGCCCTCCACTGCACAGATCTGCATATTGATAAGTTGTTTATGGACACCTCTGTGCGCTTTGCTGCGAAACGTACCTTCGGTTCCCTCGGCTGTCACTGCAAACGGCCGTGGGAGGTTTTTTCCTCTCTCTCTTTCTGCTTTGCTAAATAAATTCCTACAGATCTGTCTTGAGGTATTTATTGCATGTCAAACCAGTGAAATATGAGGTTATGTGCCAAAACGTCAGGGCTGTCCTGTTGAAAAATATAAAAAACTGAAAATAAATATAAAAGCCTCCCCTAAGGAGTTATGCATCAATTCATAAAGCATATGTATTTCACTGCTATGACCACGGTCGCTGCTATCATTTCCTACCAGCTAGACGTCCCACTACGAGTGGCAGTGCTGCTTTCAGCACAACTGCTCTGTGTTGTTTCTGCTGTGACCCAGTGATAAAGCAGAAGGTTAAAGGTGTTAAGTCTGAACACACTGCTACTGATGTTCAGGTCAAGCGTAGTCATACTGCCACACATTTCACACATGCATACTCAGATCATACACATTTCATATAAATATACGGCCCAAATGTATTAAATATATATATTTAGAAGTGTCTATACATAAAAATAATATGCATATGTAATAAAAGAATATGGCCTATATTATATAGTATCTATCTTATATAGTATCTATGTAAATATCTATATGTAATAATAACAAAATAATAACAACAACCGATATTATTATTACTGTCAGTGAATTGTTTATTTGTATGGCCATTATGCATTATATTTAAGGATAATATATATTTTTATTTTGTGAATATGTAAATATCTATATGTAATAATACTATGGCCCCTATGCATTATATACATAAATATCCATAAATGAAAAATTATCTGTCCCATATTTATGTAAACATATACAAAAAATTATATGTCCTAATAAGAAACAAATATAAAAAAACTGAAATATTGTCTTGTACATACATACATACTCACACACACACACACACACACACACACACACACACATATATATACATATATGCACACACAGAAACACACACACACATACATACTCACATACACACACACACACACACACACACACACATACACAAATACACGAAAATATATACACACACAGAAAAACACACACACACACACACACACACACACACACACATACATACTGACACACACACATATATGCACACACAGAAACTCACTCACACACATACATACTCACACACACACATATATGCACACACAGAAAAA